>OX401418.1:2842667-3142667 GCA_947846245.1 Cerastoderma edule | reverse complement strand
CAGGTAAAATGGATAGAGGCTACTAGAGGTGTGCTGTGTCTGACAACCCTGCATCACAAAAACACTTATTCACGAATGGACCCAGGCAAAATGGAAAGAGGCTACTGGAGGTGTGATGTGTCTGACAACCCTACATCACAAACACTTATTGACAAATGGACCCAGGCAAAATGGACAGAGGCTATTAGAGGTGTGCTGTGTCTGACAACCCTACATTACAAACACCTAATTCACGAATGGACCCAGGTAAAATAGACAGAGGCTACTAGAGGTGTGCTGTGTCTGACAACCCTACATCACAAACACCTAATTCACGAATGGACCCAGGCAAAATGGAAAGAGGCTACTGGAGGTTTTCTGTGTCTGACAACCCTACATCACAAACACCTAATTCTCGAATGGACCCAAGCAAAATGGAAAGAGGCTACTAGAGGTTTGCTGTGTCTGACAACCCTACATTACAAACACCTACTTCACGAATGGACCCAGGCAAAATGGACAGAGGCTACTAGAGGTTTGCTGTGTCTGACAACCCTACATCACAAACACCTAATTCACGAATGGACCCAGGTAAAATGGACAGAGGCTACTAGAGGTTTGCTGTGTCTGACAACCCTACATCACAAACACCTAATTCACGAATGGACCCAGATAAAATGGACAGAGGCTACTAGAGGTGTGCTGTGTCTGACAACCCTGCATCACAAACACCTAATTCACGAATGGACCCAGGTAAAATGGACAGAGGCTACTGGCGCTTTGCTCTGTCTGACAACAATACATCACAAACACCTAATTCACGAATGGACCCAGCCAAAATGGAAAGAGGCTATTAGAGGTGTGCTGTGTCTTACAACCCTACATCACAAACACTTATTCACGAATGGACCCAAGGCAAAATGGACAGATGCTATTAGAGGTGTGCTGTGCTAGACAACCCTACATCACAACACTTATTCACGAATGGACCCAGGCAAAATGGACAGAGGCTACTGGAGGTTTTCTGTGTCTGACAACTCTACATCACAAACACCTAATTCACGAATGGACCTAGGCAAAATGGAAAGAGGCTACTGGAGGTGTGCTGTGTCTGACAACTCTATATCACAAACACCTAATTCACGAATGGACCCAGGCAAAGTGGACAGAGGCTACTGGAGGTTTTCTGTGTCTGACAACTCTACATCACAAACATCTAATTCACGAATGGACCCAGGCAAAATGGAAAGAGATTACTGGAGGTGTGCTGTGTTTGACAACCCTACATCACAAACACTTATTCACGAATGGACCCAGGCAAAATGCAAAGAGGCTACTGGAGGTGTGCTGTGTCTGACAACCCTGCATCACAAACACCTACTTCACGAATGGACCTAGGCAAAATGGAAAGAGGCTACTAGAGGTTTGCTGTGTTTGACAACCCTACATTACAAACACCTACTTCACGAATGGACCCAGGCAAAATGGAAAGAGGCTGCTGGAGGTGTGCTGTGTCTGACAACCCTGCATCACAAACACCTACTTTACGAATGGACCTAGGCAAAATGGAAAGAGGCTACTAGAGGTTTGCTGTGTCTGACAACCCTGCATCACAAACACCTAATTCACGAATGGACCCAGGCAAAATGGAAAGAGGCTACTGGAGGTGTGCTGTGTCTGACAACCCTGCATCACAAACACCTACTTCACGAATGGACCTAGGCAAAATGGAAAGAGGCTACTAGAGGTGTGCTGTGTCTGACAACCCTACATTACAAACACCTACTTCACGAATGGATCCAGGCAAAATGAAAAGAGGCTATTGGGGCTTTGCTGTGTGACAACCCTGCAGCACAAACACCTACTTCACGAATGGACCCAGGCAAAAGGCATCGTTGATACACACAAGTTCAGATCAATGGCACCAACTTGAGCTTATCCTCACCAGAAGAAGGAAACAACAAAACCTGCACTTCTACACCGGAAGTTATCCCAGTGCTGACTGCGACACTGATCACTCCCTCATTCTCAGCTAGGTCTCATTAGTTCTTTAGTTTAGATGTACCCAATACCAAATACCAAGTTTTTTACCGTCCCGAATTGAAAGAGTTTGCAGACGATATTTCAAAATGTGATACCATTCGAAAATAATCTCCCATTATGGGAAAATTAGTCAAATTGGTTCTTATCTTAACACTGAACTGTTAACATTTCATGTTAAAAACCAAATGACTCTTTTTCATGCGTACATGTAAATGGGTCTAACTCTTGAAACATGTATATCCTTTATCAAGGGGTATCTTTGGAAAAGCAGACCATATGCAATTCATATGTAAATGGTTGATATAAGAGTGCATATTTATTGAATGGCAGGAAATCCATATCTAAATACTTTCTGAAACACAACTATTGAGAAGATATTTGATATTCAGGTTTCATCGACAGACATGATATTGGAAAAAATTGCATTGGGAAAGAAATCCTTGATTTCTAACTATTGTTTTTTTTCCACCAATGTTTTCATTTACTAGTTTTCAACAGTTTTGTTAAGACTAGCATAACCTATGAATAAAATTCACCAACTATCATGCAATGGATATATGGTAAGATAACAATAATAAACAATATATACAATGATAATAACCATAAATGATAATGAAATGAAGATGGTTATGATATTAGGAACATGATATATACTTATGAAGATTTTGGGAATGAGCAATTTGTCCATCAAATTGAATTAAAGAAGTTTGACATACTTTTTTATATGATCGTGTGATTGTTGTTTTTGCACTTAACCAGCCAACTTAACCTGTTTCACTTGAAATACCTTTGAAAAGCTCTCTTGATCCTTTTACAATTATTGTAACAAATACATTTAAGACTGTACATTGCTGTTTCCATTTAGGAAACGTATTATTTAAAAGCTTTAGCTCTTGTCGAAAGATCTAAAGGCGACATGTATCCAAGCTAATCTAGACCGACACATCCCACACCAGCTGCTAAAGGAGAATCCTTAAAAAGCAGAAAGTCCAGTCTGAGATCAGACGGTATGAAATGATGTATAAGAGGGAATGTCATAGGTGTGCATTTCAGATCAGTGCTCGATGAAAGTTAGTGGTTCAACTTTACACATATTGCATGGGCCTCTGTCAAAACAGTTTATGACCTTATCACAAAACAGTGGCCTTTCATCCGCAGTGGGCTTAATTTCGGGATTCAAAAATGATATTGTTTAGTTATTGAATGCTTTTGGTTTTTAGATGATGTGTTTCTGTTTCCGTAACGGACCTGAATTTGGTATGGTTGCTTGATATTAAGAAAAGGAAAACGACGAGGATGGGATTCGAACCCACCCGGGCAGAGCCCAATGGATTAGCAGTCCATCGCCTTAACCACTCGGCCACCTCGTCTGTTAAAGCACGATAAAAGGCAGGTAAATCCGGGATTTTACCTTTGTAGAGAGAGAGAGAAAGAAAGAGAGTGAGAAAGAAAGAGAGAGAGAGAGAGAGAGAGAGAGAGAGAGAGAGAGAGAGAGAGAGAGAGAGAGAGACAGAGGCAGAGAGAGACAGAGAGAGAGGCAGAGGCAGAGAGAGAGAGGCAGAGGCAGAGAGAGAGAGAGAGAGAGAGAGAGAGAGAGAGAGAGAGAGAGAGAGAGAGAGAGAGAGAGAGAGAGAGAGAGAGAGAGAGAGAGAGAGAGAGAGAGGGAGAGGGAGAGGGAGGGGGAGAGGGAGAGGGAGAGAGAGAGAGAGAGAGAGAGAGAGAGAGAGAGAGAGAGAGAGAGAGAGAGAGAGAGAGAGAGAGAGAGAGAGAGAGAGGAGAGGGGGGGAGAGAGAGAGAGAGAGAGAGAGAGAGAGAGAGAGAGAGAGAGAGAGAGAGAGAGAGAGAGAGAGAGAGAGAGAGAGAGAGAGAAAGAGAGAGAGAGAAAGAGGAAGAGAATGGAAACTATATATAAACAATTTTGATGCGGTGTTTGAATTTAAACGATTACGTTTCAACAAACAAACAAACTAACTTAAACGTAACGGATCTGCATAATAATTTCGGCATCACTTTTATGGAAAGAAGAGACTCTGTATTTCAACAAAAAGAACATTTCCCAAAGTAAAAGCGACAAGGATGTGATTCGAGCCAATGCTGACATAGACCAATGAATCAGCAGATTGTCGCATTATCCATTCATAATCCTGTAATCTAATCTGCTTGCTACTCTGAGTATCTTTAACACAATTAAGCATATATTTATCGCCGTAGTATGACTGAAACATTGTTGAAAACGGCAATGAAAATCACAACCAGATAACCATTACAAAAATGTGCAACACCCTCACTAATCAGAATATATGCAGACGACAGTTAGGAAAATGGTGACCGAATTTCTTCTTTTCCTTCATTTATTTCGAAAAGCGTCTGGTAGAATTTCAGGGTTGTCCGTTAATTGACCAAGGTAACAAACAGAATTGTAATTAAACAGGAGATGTAATAATTATAACCTGGTTGTTAAGGACAAATGTTACCCCTTACAGTGCTGGAACCAATTTTATACTTAAGCAAACAGATTAGATCCAGCCCTGTAATCTAACCTGTTTGCTACTCTAAGCTTCTTTCTTCCTAAAATTAAGCAGATATTTAAGGTTTTGGAAAGCAGACAGCACCAAATCTATTTAAGAAAATTACCCAGCATTCTAAGGGTTAAGGCGAACATGACTCACTGCTAGATCAGTTGCCACAGAGGATCTCGACCTGCTTGCAGACTTCAAAGCTAGAGTAGGTCCGCACAAGACATCTGGGTATCGTTTTACTAAACTGTTAACGAAAAATGTTCGCATGAGTAAAAACTGATATATATGGACAGTGTCACTGATAAAAGCAAACTATTTTAATGTGACACGTCATTGGAAGCTTCTCAAAGAGGCAATATTACTTTGCAATATTATTAATCTCACTATTAAGATAAAGGGAAAGGTTATTTGCATATGCATATTCTTAACGTAAAATGTTTAGTAAAACACCACCCTGATCAGCCTGCATCGGTCAAGTTTGCAAGTGTAACATGCTCGAGAATAGAAAGAGGATACTAGAGGTTTGCTCTGTCAGACAACTCTACATCGCAAACACCTAATTCACGAATTGACCCAGGCAAAATGGAAATAGTCTACTAGTGGTTTGCTGTGTCTGACAACCCTACATCACAAACACCTAATTCACGAATGGACCCAGGTAAAATGGATAGAGGCTACCAGAGGTGTGCTGTGTCTGACAACCCTGCATCACAAAAACACTTATTCACGAATGGACCCAGGCAAAATGGACAGAGGCTACTAGAGGTTTGCTGTGTCTGACAACCCTACATCACAAACACCTAATTCACGAATGGACCCAGGTAAAATGGACAGAGGCTACTAGAGGTGTGCTGTGTCTGACAACCCTGCATCACAAAAACACTTATTCACGAATGGACCCAGGCAAAATGGACAGAGGCTACTAGAGGTGTGCTGTGTCTGACAACCCTGCATCACAAACATCTTATTCACGAATAGACCCAGGTAAAATGGACAGAGGCTACTAGAGGTGTGCTGTGTCTGACAACCCTACATTACAACACTTATTCACGAATGGACCCAGGCAAAATGGACAGAGGCTACTGGAGCTTTGCTGTGTCAGACAACCCTGCATCACAAACACCTAATTCACGAATAGACCCAGGCAAAATGGAAAGAGGCTACTTGAGGTTTGCTGTGTCTGACAACCCTGCATCACAAACACCCTAATTAACGAATGGACCCAAGCAAAATGGACAGAGGCTACTAGAGGTTTGCTGTGTCAGACAACCCTGCATCACAAACACCCTAATTAACGAATGGACCCAAGCAAAATGGACAGAGGCTACTAGAGGTGTGCTGTGTCTGACAACCCTACATCACAAACACCTACTTCACGAATGGACCCAGGCAAAATGGACAGAGTCTACTAGAGGTGTGCTGTGTCTGACAAACCTACATCACAAACACCTACTTCACGAATGGACCCAGGCAAAATGGACAGAGTCTACTAGAGGTGTGCTGTGTCTGACAACTCTACATCACAAACACCTACTTCACGAATGGACCCAGGCAAAATGGACAGAGTCTACTAGAGGTTTGCTGTGTCTGACAACCCTACATCACAAACACCTAATTCACGAATAGACACAGACAAAATGGAAAGAGGCTATTGGAGGTTTGCTGTGTCTGACAACCCTGCATCACAAACACCTACTTCACGAATGGACCCTGGCAAATGGACAGATACTACTGGAGCTTTGCTGTGTCTGACAACCCTGCATCACAACACTTATTCACGAATGGACCCAGGCAAAATGGACAGAGGCTACTAGAGGTTTGCTGTGTCTGACAACCCTGCATCACACACACCTAATTCACAAATGGACCCAGGCAAAATGGACAGAGTCTACTGGAGGTTTGCTGTGTCGGACAACCCTGCATCACACACACCTACTTCACGAATGGACCCTGGCAAATGGACAGATACTACTGGAGCTTTGCTGTGTCTGACAACCCTGCATCACAAACACCTAATTCACGAATGGACCCAGGTAAAATGGACAGAGGCTACTGGCGCTTTGCTGTGTCTGACAACCCTACATCACAAACACCTAATTCACGAATAGACCCAGGCAAAATAGACAGAGTCTACTGGAGGTTTGCTGTGTCTGACAACCCTGCATCACAAACACCTAATTCACGAATGGACCCAAGCAAAATAGACAGAGTCTACTGGAGGTTTGCTGTGTCTGACAACCCTGCATCACAAACACCTAATTCACGAATGGACCCAAGCAAAATGGACAGAGGCTACTAGAGGTTTGCTTTGTCTGACAACCCTGCATCACAGACACCTAATTCACGAATGGACCCAAGCAAAATGGACAGAGGATACTGGAGGTTTGCTGTGTCTGACAACCCTGCATCACAAACACCTAATTCACGAATGGACCCAAGCAAAATAGACAGAGTCTACTGGAGGTTTGCTGTGTCTGACAACCCTGCATCACAAACACCTAATTCACGAATGGACCCAAGCAAAATGGACAGAGGCTACTAGAGGTTTGCTTTGTCTGACAACCCTGCATCACAGACACCTAATTCACGAATGGACCCAAGCAAAATGGACAGAGGCTACTGGAGGTTTGCTGTGTCTGACAACCCTACATTACAAACACCTAATTCACGAATGGACTCTTCTATAGATTAGTAACTTCTTCTCAATCTAAATGAATGCTTGTAGTAACAGCCATTGAATCTGCTGAGGCCAGATGATCATCACTGATTGCCAACATCTACACGTTTGCAATTGATGCGTTTGGAAAAAGAGAACGGACACCTATTGACTGGTATAATACCGTTCTCCAGGAAATGGAACCCCTACCACAATAAAAGAGACATGTCTTTATTAACTGGAAGAAATATTCGACACCAGAAAATCCAATGCCGAAAGTCAGATAGATAGGAGACAGATAGGAATTGTGCCAACGACTACAGTAATATCTCGTTAATCCGAACAGGTCCGTCCCCAACAAAAATTCCGGATTAACGAATAATCCGCACTAATGAAGTAGGGCCTGTGGTCTTAAACATATTTAGACATTAACTGTCTATATGTACGTGTATACCTTTACCAAACGCTAAACTTTCGACCGTCCCAAATTGAAAATCAAAGTTAATCTTCTGATATGTCAGAAAACATTGTGGGTCAAAGAGAAATTGCTCGTCACGAAATGCTCGTCATGCAAAAACTGGTCAAATGTCGTTATTGTATGGTAATTGGTTAAGCAAATTACTGCACAATAAATCCGTTCCCTAACAATTTCGTTCGGATCGCGAGACATCCGGATATTCTCGTCCCGGATAAACGAGGCTTCACTGTATTCGTTACAACTGTGCTCTTCAATTGAACAAGCATCTTACACCTATAGCATCAAAATATTGTATGCTGTACCAAGCAAGCTATCGGACCAGTCAATAAGAGAAGAGCCCCAGTGAATTCCACAACATGTACAGTCATAACAGATCGCAACAAACAAATTGACAGAAAAGTAAGACCTCGGACTATCAATAACCTCCCAGAAATGTCACTTCTTGGAGAAAGCAGTCGACCCTTGAGAAAAGAATGCCTACAGTATAAGACATTCATTTAATTCCACACGATAACATTGAACCAAGAAAGTTTAGTATAGGGTCATCAAAGGGAAGTAAGTACACTTGTTCAGTTAAATATGTTTACTTAATGGGTATTCAAAGGGAAGTAACTAGGACAACAAATACAGTCGTTTATATTTGAGTAGCCTCCTTTATATTGCAATTTGTGTAAGAAGTTTCAAGAAGACCGAATATTCATGAATCGTCTGGCGGTATGTTCTTATTTTCTCTTCCATCAACGTACAGGGCTTACTTCAGCCTGGGGTCCCAGCCGTGCGTATACCCAATGCTGTGCTCATAAAGGAGCATGATTGTACATATTAACGCATTACAAAACAATATCGACATTTGAACAGTTTGCTGCAGACGACTCTGGAAAACATTGTAGCAAAAGGAGAAATTGCTCTTGATAAGCAATTTCTCCTTCTCCCACAAGGTTTTCTGTCGTATTATTTTTCAATTTCATCCCATTTTGAAATGTTGCCTGCAAAGTCTTTCCATTTGGGAGAGTTGATACTTTGGTGTTTAGTAAAGCGTTAACTGGATGATAACCTACCGGTATCCGACTGGAAATTATATTTTGACACTCAATATTCAGTCTGGATCCTCAAGACAAAGGCATTCCATTCTACAATGCACTTACTGATTAACATGGATTGTATCATACATAAAAACGATATTGCAATATGCCATATCATTGGAAGCGTCTCTTTGAACTTACTCAATTTTTAGAAATGAAGTGTTTCAATATGACTTTGTATCAGGCAATTGGTCATTTACCAAGCCTCCTTCTGTCGCCTAGGCTACCCTCCCGTAGGTATAATACGCACGGATCAGGGGCCCGTTTTACAAAACAGTTTACGCTTAAAATTTGCGTACGTCTAAAACAATAGGTCCTTTTATTTCAATATTTGGCAAAGCAATATTGCAAAGTAACACATCATTGGAATCGTCTCTCCGAGACGCTTCCAATAACGTGACACATTGCAATATTGTTCTTTCATTGAAGATATTATCCATGTTAATCAATTATGACTTACGCAAACATTTTCCGTAAGTTGTTTAGTAAAACGGGCCCCTGGGCCACAGGCTTCTGTTTATGGTGCTGATCATTCTTGGAAACGTTGATGAAAAATGGACACACTGCTCGTAAGACTGTTGTTTAGCCCTTATGGTGCTGGAACCGACTTCATGCATATGCAAAAAGGTTGAATCAAGGCCACCCGGCGGCAGGTCTGTGATCTAACCTGTTTGCTAGTCTGAGTATCTTTTCTTACCAAAATTAGGCAGTTAGTTAAAGTTTTGGAAAGCAGGCAACAAAAAATTGTATTTTTATAGAATAACCAAGCATTCTAAGGGTAAGTCTTGCATGTTTAGCATGATCACCATCAGGGAGGCTTGATCTATATTTATGTGATTGCTCCTGTTTGGAATTGTCGTCCGATGTTGGTTTCAATTTTGACCAGTCACACAAGTACATATTATAGAATGAACCTAGATAAAAGGTGTTTGTTCACAGAAGAGAGGAAATCTGGAGGTTAGACTTTTTTTTAAAAAAGAAACCATCACAACAGCTGGGGCCCGTTTTACTAAACAAGTTACGGAAAATGTTTGCGTAAGTCATAATTGATAAACATGGATAGTATCTTCAATGAAAGAACAATATTGTAATGTGACACGTCATTGGAAGCGTCTCGGAGAGACGATTCCAATGATGTGTTACTTTGCAATATTGCTTCGCCCAATATGGATAAAAGCGGAATTGTTGTGTTAGACTTACGCAATTCTTAAGCGTAAACTGTTTAGTAAAACGGTACCCTGAACTGTTATATGATACGCATTAAAGAATAGTAACTTGAAGCGAAATTAGATTTTTTTTTTAATTCTTAGAAGTCTTTAAGTGGATTAATATGTACGTGTATTTCAAATTTCAACCGAACAGTGTGATATCTCGTTTGAGATCCACTGTATTGTTCTTGTGTATCAATCAAACATACACATACTGTTAAGTTTCAACTACATTTCATTTTGATTTGAACATATTCTCTTCTATGAATAATCATCTTTGATGTAGCATTTGCACGATGATTTTCACAGTAGTTCGGACGCGCATGCGCTCACGAAGTTTGTAGTTTCCGAATGTGATCAACAAAACAGAGATTTCCATTATCGCAAAGACTGCACGAACAACAAACACATTAAGTTTGGTATAAGAAATCGTTCCAGAGCATATAATTAACATATCGATTGGAAAGTTGTTTCATGTTCTAGACAACGACCTTCAAAAGCACCACAAGGTTAACCCTTTATTATGTAATATCTCACTTTTACGCATATGTCGTGTAGGAATGTAGAAACAATTGTATCAAGGGGTTCGTTCATCCCGATGAGAAATTTACCTTTGTTTCCACAATGGTTTCTACCGATATTTATCAGGAAATCAATGGAGCTATGTTGGATCTATATCTTATCGTCTGCTGTTGTTTTCACATTGGACGAGTCGCATACATCGGCACAAGGGAATGGTCTGGAGATTATCGTCAACAATTAAGCAGAGTCAAACAACGACGAATAAGCACAAGTACAACCTGGCACTCAATGTGAGATAACGTGACTGGTCGAAAAATGAAAGTCATATGAAATAACAGTTATAAAATTGAGAACAAAATTATTTCTTGTATATAATTGGTAAGAAACCATTTTGACAAAAAAGAAGACGTTTCTCAAGACGAACAATTTCTCCTTTTGTCAAAAAGGTGTAACTTCAAAATGATGAAATTGAAAAAAATTAAGATTGCTTTCATCTATGTAGTGGTTGAAAACTTTTGATCCAAAAGAAGAAATTGCTGTAGACGAAGAATCTCTCCTTTTGTAACTAAGGTTTCAGATATCATGGGCAGCATATTGTAAAAACACGTGCATATGAGACGAAATCTTTACGGTGCAATGATTATAACCACGGACAATTGATTAACTGGTTCGATGGTAAAACCGTGTTTTCAACTTTTAACATGAAGTAACAAAACATAGCGTATCACTTCATAATATTACACGGCATATTATAACATATAACACAATACAATACGATGCCATACCATACGATAACATACAATACGATATCATACCATACGATACCATACGATACCATACAATACCATACGATACCATACGATACGATACCATACCATACGAAACGATACGATACGATACCATACGATACGATACCATACGATACGATACAATACGATACCATACGATACCATACAATACCATACGAAACGATACCATACCATACCATACCATACCACACCATACGATACGATACGATTCTATACGATACGATACGATACGATACGATACGATACGATACGATACGATACGATATGATACGATACGATACGATACGATACCACGCCACGCCACGCCACGCCACGCCACGCCACGCCACGCCACGCCACGCCACGCCACGCCACGCCACGCCACTCGGGGAGACGCTTCCAATAACGTGTAACGTTTCAATATTTCTTTGCCCAAAATTTACATACGACTGATAAGAGGAAAGGTTAATTTCGTCGTACGCACATTTTTGGCGTAAAATGTTTAGTAAAACGCTACCCAGGATTCTACTACAGACACTATTTTACAGTATAACAGGAAAAAGAGAATTAGAGCAGATAATTAATCGGATAATTTTCCAGCAATAATAAACATGAACACATCTACATTTTTTAAGTTTCTTTTTTCGTTTTATATACCTATTGGTATATTGTCGTCGATGACTTCTTTTAATTACAGCAAAACAAATGTCTTGTGGTTAATTCATCTCTTTTATTGGCATATTCGACAAACATTGCCTTTGGACATTTACGAAATATGGCCTGTACAAATATAAACATACGCAATAATGTCAATGTTTATAGGAAACACAGCGGAGAAACATGACTTGCTGTTTAGTAAAGGATCAAAACAGTGATGTAGACATGGTAATATAAGGTCAAACGCAGCATATGGCAAAGTTAAAAATTGTAAATAAGTGAAACAGGCTAGATGCAACGACATGTATAAGTCCAACGGAGTATATGGCATTTTTTGAAAAAATGTGAACACGTAATTTAGGCCAAATGCAAGGGTAGGTAACTCTGGTTAGAACCCATTATCTAAGTTATGGTATAGGTCCAACGCAGTATATGGCCGATTTATAAAACAATGATAGCAGTTGGTATAGGTTAAATGCAACGTTAGGTAACTCCAATCAGATATTTCAATCACCCCTTTTTTCAGATTTGGTATAGGTCAAACGCAGAATATAGCCGATTTAAAAAACAAAGTAGGCAGGTGATATACGCTAAATATAACGGTAAGTAACTGTGATCAGGTATTCCAATTAATCGATTGAATCATAAACACCGTACGTGAGTACGATTGACATTTTTACAAAGGTGTGGAGGCTATTTGTTAAATGTTTCTATTAACGAAGAACGGGTTGTGACGTGATTCGTGACATTGTTTGCAAATAAGCGTCTAGTATTATCATGTCGAGAAAATTATTGATGTCGAGCATCATCTCCTTTTGTCACGATGGTATCTACCAAATTCCACGGAGAAATGTTTTGTTTTTCGAATTTGATAAATACCGTTTGCTCTAGCATTCAGTTTGGTCCAATTTCAAGTTAACAAGACGGTATTGGGTCGCCATATTTTCGTGCAGTGCGTTCGTCGCACGCTAATTGCTATATGACGTGTTTAACGGGAAGTCACGTTTTAGACCCGTATGTTTAAACCCTTTACCAAACGCCAATTTCTCGACTGTCCCAAATTGAAAGAGTTTGCAGACGACATTTCAAAATGTGATGAAATTAGAAATAAATCTTCTGATATTTGAGAAAACATGTTAGAGCAATTTCTCCTTTTCCCAAAATATTTGCCAGAGTGGTCTGCAGCAAAGTGGTTATATGTCGTTATTGTTTGGTAATGGGTTAATGTAATGACAAAGGACGCAGACATATCTACAGACAAAGGATTCTGGCCAAGTCTCGCCAGGTCAGACAAGAGAATGCGAGTCAGACCCGGAGAGGGAAGGTTGTTAGATGGTTAGAAGGGACGAGATCCTTGTATGGAGCGTTTAACGCCGTTTTCACCGGTATTTCAGTTATATCACGGACGTCAATGCCCGTTTTTATATTCCTTATACCCCCTCACTTTTACTGCACAATAAAAGGTTTGGTTTATTATAGTGTCACCCCTATCTAATGGAACAGCCAGTTTAGCTAACGAGACACTCTTCACTGATTATAACAAGTACCTCCCAACTTCTATCACTATGCCAGGTGCGAAGCGGATATAAGTCGGTAAACACCGACTTAATTATTCAACTAGGTCGCATCTCACATACCAGCCATTTCGGAACAAGGCCCACATTAATCATTCTCCTGACAAACGCCTGTCGTGAAGCTCGAACCTTCGACCTCCCCTTCCGGACGCAGATGCCTTAACCACCAGGTTACGGTGACGGCAATATTCTATCCATGTCGTTGTCTGCTTTCACACATGAACTGAATTGATCAGGGATGAGAGAAAGAATATGTCATGTCTCATTCAATTATTGAATCATTCTTATTTTATTTATTTCAAATTACAGACATGTCGGAAACCATTTGCCATTTGCCAAAAGATGATATAAAGTTAAGAAATATAGCAAACAGAACACATACAATATGTTACATAGTGAAATAACTTGTACATTTTACAAAAAAGCAAACGCAAAATTAAGTAGGAAGAAAACAAGATTTCCGTTGAACAGACAGAAGAATATATTACAGAAATATTTTTTTTTTAAAAGTCATTGCTTCTAATTCTCAAAGCATCCAATTTAGGTTGTTCATGCAGTACTAAGTATAATAATTCTGTATTGATGATGTTGAAAGTATTAACTGTAGAAAAAGAGGCTAAATTAAGATAGTTTATTCGTAAATCTTTGTAATTTTGGCAAATCATTAATGATACTCTCGATTTGACCCAAGTTACATTGTATGTTTGCCAAGTCGATCGTTACAGTTAGTATTATTATGACTACCCTGTTTAGTTAAGCTCCGTCTTCGATCAACATCAATATCTCGATCACAGACCTAGGGCCCGTTTTACTAAACAGTTTACGCTTAAGATTTGCGTAAGTCTAAAACAACAAGTCCTTTTATTTCAATATTTGGCAAAGCAATATTGCAAAGTAACACATCATTGGAATCGTCTCTCCGAGACGCTTCCAATGACGTGTCACATTGCAATATTGTACTTTCATTGAAGATATTATCCATGTTAATCAATTATGACTTACGCAAGCATTTTCCGTAAGTTGTTTAGTAAAACGGGCCCCTACTGTGTTAACATTTTATTCATTTCCTTATCCCTATTTCCTGCACCATCCCTACAATAAATTGAAATGCTGGCTTCAACCGGTTCCGTCTCCTTCTGAAGAAAGCTCCCGGTTGCCTTACATTTTAATGAGGGTTTTTAATCTAGTGATTCAGTCGGCTATTTTGGTTTGAGGGGTTTGTTTCTTGCTCTATATATGATACAATAGATAGTCGTCTTGGACGGGGTACCAATTTTGAGTCTACCAGTAGTACTGGTATATCACCAATGAACCATTACTAAGTCAATTTGCTCTGCGATGTAATGTAAAGTAAGCTGAAAAGAGCGTTAAAACATGAATCGAACAAGCAACTGAGTTTGATGAGTTAAGCATAAAGTATAAAGAATGTTTTTTAAATCATTAGTTACTCGTAGGTTTGGTTTTGTACATGTATTTTATTGTGGAAAGACAGTCAGCTTATTAACCCTTATAGTGCAGAACCGACCACATGCTTATGCAAAAAGGTTAGATCCAGGCCAGCCGCCAATTATATTGGCGGTTGGCTTGTGATCTTACCTGTATACTACTCTGAGCATCTTTTCTGAAAATAATTAAGCAGATGTTTATGGTTTTTGGAAAGCGAACGACACAAAATTTTATTTCTAGAAAATTAGCCGGCATTCTAAGGCCTAAGGGATAGGCCATCGTGGAATAAAAACCATACTCACACCATGAGTTTTCAACCAAAAGAAAAAAGAAAAGAAAACACCAAACAGATAACATAACTTGACATCTAGAAAATATTTTTTACGACTGTGATTAAATAGCAGGTGACTTGTCACGAGATAATCTGTGTACAGTATGAGTCATTTCACCTGATTGCCATGTACGTTTACTTGTCTGTATGGGGGTTAAAGCTATCAAAACCCTTTACCAAACGCCAAATTTCCGACTGTTCCAATTTGGAAGGAATTGCAGACGACATTTCAAAATGTGATGAAATTGAAAAATAATCTTCCGATAGGGCAGAAAACATTGTGGGAAAAGGAGAAATTGCTCTTAACGAGCAATTTCTCCTTTACCAACAAAGTTTTCAAGAGTCGTCTGCAACAAAGTGGTCAAATGTCGTTAATGTCTGGTAATGACACACCATGGTGTCTCAGCTACTCGACCCTTTTATCTATTCTAGTTAGATCTAAACCGGTAACGCATATACATTTTATTAAAGTCGAAATCATTCATCATTCCAATTTCTGATCCTAAAGCTCGTAAACAGAAAGTACCGGGTGTATTTCTATCATCTAATAATCTTGATTTAGATAGACATTTCTATAAATCTCGTAGGGATCTCTGTTAAATAGGTAGAGTTAAATGTTTAAGTGTTTTGGAGAGCTCAGTCGGCAGAGCGTTCGCACGGTTTGCGGAGGTCCAGGGTTCGAGTCCCGGTCTGGCTGCATGTTTTCCCACCTTGGTTACATTGACGCCAAATATGAATGACCCACGAGAGCTACAGTGATATATACTCCAGGGTTGTTCCACAAACGAAGGATGTTCCCAGGAAATTCGAGACGAATTTCAAGTATGTGGGTAGTATGTAGTAGGGGTCTCGAAGTGCAAGGTAGCGTTAAATGTGAAAGCGGTTCGGAGAGCTCAGTCGGTAGAGCGTTCACACGGTTTGCTGAGGTCCCGAGTTCATGTCCCAGTCTGTCTGCATGTTTTTATCACTTTGGTTACATACATATGTCGTGGGTTCGAATCCTATGCGTGACAGGGACTACTTTGCGATTTTTTATCAATCCACATTCAGTGCAAGTACTGGTTATGGAACAATAAATCAGAATTAATGGTATTTGATCTTAGCTGCAAGAACTAGTTTCATAATCGAAGTGATAAAAACAAGTTTAAATAAAACTTAAACTTTTGATTATTGGTACAGTTTAACAGCATGATTCCCCCTCAAGTACCTCATGAAATGACAAAACCAAATGTCAGGGTTTTCTTTAACTACGACCTTGAGTATGTGCATGTGTTCATGTTCTAAAAGTTGACTTCGTCCACCCTTTACTAAATTAACATTCATTTTAATAGGTATGTCACGGATGATTTCGGACAACATTGTTACAAAGGAAGAAATTGCTCGCGTCGAGCAATTTCTTCCTTTGTAACAATGTTTTTAATTCGAATCCTTCTTACATTGAATTATTTGTTTTCATGATTCACAATCACAGTTTTGCTGAGGCGTATTGTGCATATAAACATGTATATATAGTTATATAGGATACCGCCTATTCGGTAATTCACCGTAATCTCTCTCAAGGGTATTTCGTCGAACAATCTTTAGCAGTAGACTATACCGGGTTTTGTCTTCTGAGAATATGACCCGGAAATTATATAGTAAAATCCGGGAAAAGCTGGGCGTCATTTTACCCATAACCAAACAATTACGACATTTGACCGCTCTGTTGTAGATCACTCTGGAATACATTGAGGGAAAAGGAGAAGTTGCTCTAACAGAAAATTATTTTCCTAGTTAATCACATTTCCAAATGTCGTCTGCAAACTCTTTAAATTTGGGGCAGTCGACGATGTGACGTTTGGTAAAGGGTTAAGGAAAGTTAGCTTACACCATGGCAATGACACGTACATCTGCACACACAACTTTGAATGAACTTTGAACTTTTAATAGAGGACTGTAATGCTCAGTAATTGCTCTGGTGTTTTATTGGCGTACAATCACACACTTTCTTTTATGCACAGACGTGTTGTTTGGAGACCTCTACAAATATTCTAACAATTATACATTTGAACTTCTGCGGGAATCATGACTTGGGAACTAGTTTTATAGATTCTTTTTGTGATATTTCTGTTGTAATTATTTTGACTTTACCAAAAAATGTTGAATCACTCATAGGAAAACGAATAAGTCATCGTTGGTAAATATAAGTCGTTTCCCCCCGATTTTTGATCATTCGAAACAATACATTATTCGCAAGAAGTCAAGCATCCAGTCGACTTCGTTTAATCGAGATTCGTTTGTATTTGATCCCAGTACGAGCAAATATGTGTCCTGTCAAAATTGATAGCAACACCATACAACATATGTTGCTGAATGATTTTTTTCTGTTACGAAAAGTGATACGAAAGAAAGCAATCATTGTGACAAAGGGATACATTGCTTATCATGAGCAATTAATCATTTTGTCACAATATTTCCTAAATTCCTCAGCCATAATACGCGTTGGATGTAGAGATAGGCATATGTGATTTTAAGTTAATCTTTCTAAGTTCTTCACTCAGAAGTCGTAGTGGATGAAGAGAGCTAGGCATAGGTGACCTTTGTCAAAATGTTTCCTTAATTCTCCAGCCATAAGACGCGGTGGGCGCAGAGAGATAAGCATAGGCAACCTTTGTCACAATGTTTCATAGATTCCTCAGCCATAAGACACGGTGGATGAAGAAAGATAAGCATAGGTGACTTTTATCACAATGTTTCATAGATTCCCCAGCCATAAGACACGGTGGATGAAGAGAGATAAGCATAGGTGACTTTTGTCACAATGTTTCCTAAATTTTCCAGCCAGAAGACACAGTGCATGAAGAGATATAAGCATAGGTGACTTTTGTCACAATGTTTCATAGATTCCCCAGCCATAAGACACAGTGCATGAAGAGAGATAAGCATAGGTGACTTTTGTCACAATGTTTCCTAAATTTTCCAGCCAGAAGACACAGTGCATGAAGAGATATAAGCATAGGTGACTTTTGTCACAATGTTTCATAAATTCCTCAGCCATAAGACACGGTGGATGAAGAAAGATAAGCATAGGCAACCTTTGTCACAATGTTTCATAGATTCCTCAGCCATAAGACACAGTGCATGAAGAGAGATAAGCATAGGCAACCTTTGTCACAATGTTTCATAGATTCCTCAGCCATAAGACACGGTGGATGAAGAAAGATAAGCATAGGTGACTTTTGTCACAATGTTTCATAGATTCCCCAGCCATAAGACACGGTGCATGAAGAGATATAAGCATAGGTGACTTTTGTCACAATGTTTCATAGATTCCCCAGCCATAAGACACGGTGGATGAAGAAAGATAAGCATAGGCAACCTTTGTCACAATGTTTCATAGATTCCCCAGCCATAAGACACAGTGCATGAAGAGAGATAAGCATAGGTGACTTTTGTCACAATGTTTCCTAAATTTTCCAGCCAGAAGACACAGTGCATGAAGAGATATAAGCATAGGTGACTTTTGTCACAATGTTTCATAGATTCCTCAGCCATAAGACGCGGTGGGCGCAGAGAGATAAGCATAGGCAACCTTTGTCACAATGTTTCATAGATTCCCCAGCCATAAGACACGGTGGATGAACAGAGATAAGCATAGGCAACCTTTGTCACAATGTTTCATAGATTCCCCAGCCATAAGACACGGTGGATGAAGAGAGATAAGCATAGGTGACTTTTGTCACAATGTTTCCTAAATTTTCCAGCCAGAAGACACAGTGCATGAAGAAATATAAGCATAGGTGACTTTTGTCACAATGTTTCATAGATTCCTCAGCCATAAGACGCGGTGGATGAAGAGAGATAAGCATATGTGACTTTTGTCACAATGTTTCATAGATTCCCCAGCCATAAGACACGGTGGATGAAGAGAGATAAGCATAGGTGACTTTTGTCACAATGTTTCCTAAATTCCTCAGCCATAAGACACGGTGGATGAAGAAAGATAAGCATAGGCAACCTTTGTCACAATGTTTCATAGATTCCCCAGCCATAAGACACGGTGGATGAAGAGAGATAAGCATAGGTGACTTTTGTCACAATGTTTCCTAAATTTTCCAGCCAGAAGACACAGTGCATGAAGAGATATAAGCATAGGTGACTTTTGTCACAATGTTTCCTAAATTTTCCAGCCAGAAGACACAGTGCATGAAGAGAGATAAGCATAGGTGACTTTTGTCACAATGTTTCCTAAATTTTCCAGCCATAAGACACAGTGCATGAAGAGAGATAAGCATAAGTGACTTTTGACACAATGTTTCCTAAATTTTCCAGCCAGAAGACACAGTGCATGAAGAGATATAAGCATAGGCAACCTTTGTCACAATGTTTCCTAAATTCTCCAGCCATAAGACGCGGTGGGCGCAGAGAGATAAGCATAGGCAACCTTTGTCACAATGTTTCATAGATTCCCCAGCCATAAGACGCGGTGGGCGCAGAGAGATAAGCATAGGCAACCTTTGTCACAATGTTTCATAGATTCCCCAGCCATAAGACGCGGTGGGCGCAGAGAGATAAGCATAGGTGACTTTTGTCACAATGTTTCATAGATTCCCCAGCCATAAGACGAGGTGGATGAAGAGATATAAGCATAGGTGACTTTTGTCACAATGTTTCCTAAATTTTCCAGCCATAAGACGCAGTGCATGAAGAGATATAAGCATAGGTGACTTTTGTCACAATGTTTCCTAAATTCTCCAGCCATAAGACGCAGTGCATGAAGAGATATAAGCATAGGCAACCTTTGTCACAATGTTTCCTAAATTCTCCAGCCATAAGACGCGGTGGGCGCAGAGAGATAAGCATAGGCAACCTTTGTCACAATGTTTCCTAAATTCTCCAGCCATAAGACGCGGTGGGCGCAGAGAGATAAGCATAGGCAACCTTTGTCACAATGTTTCATAGATTCCCCAGCCATAAGACACGGTGGATGAAGAGAGATAAGCATAGGTGACTTTTGTCACAATGTTTCCTAAATTTTCCAGCCATAAGACGCAGTGCATGAAGAGATATAAGCATAGGTGACTTTTGTCACAATGTTTCCTAAATTCTCCAGCCATAAGACGCAGTGCATGAAGAGATATAAGCATAGGCAACCTTTGTCACAATGTTTCATAGATTCCCCAGCCATAAGACGCGGTGGGCGCAGAGAGATAAGCATAGGCAACCTTTGTCACAATGTTTCATAGATTCCCCAGCCATAAGACGCGGTGGGCGCAGAGATATAAGCATAGGCAACCTTTGTCACAATGTTTCCTAAATTCTCCAGCCATAAGACGCAGTGCATGAAGAGATATAAGCATAGGCAACCTTTGTCACAATGTTTCATAGATTCCCCAGCCATAAGACACAGTGCATGAAGAGAGATAAGCATAGGCAACCTTTGTCACAATGTTTCATAGATTCCCCAGCCATAAGACACAGTGCATGAAGAGAGATAAGCATAGGCAACCTTTGTCACAATGTTTCATAGATTCCCCAGCCATAAGACACAGTGCATGAAGAGAGATAAGCATAGGCAACCTTTGTCACAATGTTTCCTAAATTCTCCAGCCATAAGACGCGGTGGGCGCAGAGAGATAAGCATAGGCAACCTTTGTCACAATGTTTCATAGATTCCCCAGCCATAAGACACAGTGCATGAAGAGAGATAAGCATAGGCAACCTTTGTCACAATGTTTCCTAAATTCTCCAGCCATAAGACACGGTGGGCGCAGAGAGATAAGCATAGGCAACCTTTGTCACAATGTTTCATAGATTCCCCAGCCATAAGACACAGTGCATGAAGAGAGATAAGCATAGGCAACCTTTGTCACAATGTTTCATAGATTCCCCAGCCATAAGACGCGGTGGGCGCAGAGAGATAAGCATAGGCAACCTTTATCACAATGTTTCATAGATTCCCCAGCCATAAGACACGGTGCATGAAGAGAGATAAGCATAGGCAACCTTTTGTCACAATGTTTCATAGATTCCCCAGCCGTAAGACACAGTGCATGAAGAGAGATAAGCATAGGCAACCTTTGTCACAATGTTTCATAGATTCCCCAGCCATAAGACACGGTGCATGAAGAGAGATAAGCATAGGCAACCTTTGTCACAATGTTTCATAGATTCCCCAGCCATAAGACACGGTGGATGAAGAAAGATAAGCATAGGCAACCTTTGTCACAATGTTTCATAGATTCCCCAGCCATAAGACACGGTGCATGAAGAGAGATAAGCATAGGTGACTTTTGACATAATGTTTCCTTAATTCACCAGCCATAAGACGAGGTGGATGAAGAGAGATAAGCATAGGTGACTTTTGATACAATGTTTCCTAAATTCACCAGCCATAAGACGAGGTGGATGAAGAGAGATAAGCATAGGTGACTTTTGATACAATGTTTCCTAAATTCTCCAGCCATAAGACACGGTGGATGAAGAGAGATAAGCATAGGTGACTTTTGTCACAATGTTTCCTTGATTTTCCAGCCATAAGACACGGTGGATGAAGAGAGATAAGCATAGGTGACTTTTGTCACAATAATTCCTAAATTCTCCAGCCAGAAGACGTTGTGGGCGTAGAGAGATAGGAAAAGGTGAGTAAGTGGTTAAACCGTCCACGTATTACTCAGTCCTAAAGGCACTTATTCACATAAGAAAGCGTTCAACTGTCAAAATAAAATGTCGTTGAAACGATACAGTTTTTGCATTGTTGTTTGATATGAAATCAAAAGCAGCTTTTGAAAGCATAGTTTATTCATTAAGGGTCAATTCAACTAAGTGTATTCAGTTTATATGAGGTAGATCTCAAAAGCAATGTCACGGATTTTGATTATAACATACGTTTATTTACTGTGTGCACACTTTAAAATATTAAAAACGATCTAATTTTGCTTCCAATGTCTATACTTCAGTGCGTATCATGTAACAGTAAAGCTGTTGTGCAGTTTTAGAGATATTTTAAACATTTTGCTTTCAAATTTCCTCACATCTCTGAACAAGAACCTTTAAAAGGTCGCCCACATTTATCCAAACCTTAACCCATTACCAAACAATAATGACATTTGACCAGTTTGTTACAGACGACTTTGAAAACGATGTGAAAAAGGGAGAAATTGCTCTTGATGAGCAATATTTCCTTTACCCACAATGTTTTTTGCCCTATCTGAAGATTGTTTGCCAATTTCATCACATTTTAAAATGTCGTCTGCAAACCCTTTCAATTTGGGACAGTCGAAAAATTTGGCGCTTTGGAAAGGGTTGATCGTGTCACTAGGTCCGACTAAATAAGAAAATATGCCAAATAGGAAGTACATTGTAAGCTGTGCGAATCACATGATCACGTGATCGAAAGATATTGAGTACAGTCACGCTACCTTCTTTATTGTGTGGGTAGATCGCTCTACGTGGGTAGATATAACGTTTTATATAATACATGTACATATATATATTATACTATGCTTATACGTATTATAACCCGTACTTCATTTAACCATTTACCATACAATGACGTCATTTAACCACTTTGTTGCAGACGTCCCTGGAAAACATTGTTGGAAAAGGACATATTGATCGCTAAGAGCAATTTCTCCTTTTCCCACGAGGTTTTCTGCTCTGTCTGAAGACTTTTTTAATTTCATCACATTTTGAAATATCGTCCGCAAATTCTTTTGAATTTGGACGGTCGAAAATTTGTTGTCTGGGAAAGGGTTACACTCGCTTGAAACCATTTGATTTTTTTTATTGATTTGGCATACGGCCGCGTCAGTAGCATTTCATTCATATTGCGGTTCATGTAGTTCCCGATTCAAGTTTGTAATATTTCTATCAACATTTATTCAGACATGTTTCAGCTTTATTCGATTCAAAATTACTCACCTAGGGTTTTGAAATGTCTTATAGTCTAGTTTAAACTTATTTTTTTTCATCGATAGTGAAACAAGTTCTTACAACTTAGATTAATCACTCTCGATTCTGCTTCCTAGATACATAACCAGTACTCGCGAAGAATGTGGATTAATGGAAGTTCGCAAGGCAGATCCCGCTTTTCACGGAATTCGAACTCACGACCCTCGTGTCCAGAAGCCGACGCTCTACCCCTGGACCACTGTCCTCAACGAAATTCATGAAAAGTCTTATCAAAGGCGAATCTCACCAAACAAGAACCAAGATTGCATTGTGTTTTAATTTTCAAGTTGGGACAACGACACAACCTCTTATGGGTTAGTTACTTTCGAATTAAGTTTGTACGAAAAACATTCACTTAAACAAGCTCAAACGTTTTCATAACATCGGTTGAGTTGTCAGACTAACCCAATTTACTAAAGGTCCGCCATAAAACCTAAGTCTAAAACACGAGGTAATACATATCAAAGCTGTTCCTGTCGAGGTACTACTCAATTATCAACATTATAAAGTATTTGACTAAAAGCCAATCGCAATATGGCAATAAGTTGACTGCTCGTTGCTTTTGACCACTCAGTCACCATTTCTGTACTAATGGCTACATCTCAAGAGACATGTAAAAAGTGAACATATGAACGATATTGAAGCCTAAACAAACCAGACATTCGACGAGGAAGGAATTCGAACCCACGCAGGCAACAAACCCCAATGGATTAACAGTCCATCGCTTTAACAACTAACATATGGTACACGATTCAATACCTTAAGACTTCGGTATCGGATCAGCAGGGAGCATTTCACCTGTCTCATTTCCATAAATACAACTCGATAGAGTCAGCATGATCATTAAAACTTTTATATCATTCCAACATTTGAAACATCGTATACAATCTTATAAACATGTGTATAAAATCGTGGTTAAACATTATCTTACATAATGCTTTAAGCTAAAACATCATACTTTACATTAAAACGTTATACTACAAGCTTAAGCGCCATTCTTTACGCTTAAACATTATGCTTCAAGCTAAAACATCATAATTTGTATTAAAACGTTATACTACAAGCTAAACATTGTAGTTAGAGTACATGCGCTGAAATCACACTGACCCTCTCCGCGTGGGTTCAAATCGGTGACAATATTTTTATTAACATGCGAGGTAGTCTTCTTACTGAATTACGGTATGCCGATGGTTCTACCGGCAATGATAGGTAGTTGATTATCATTAGTTCTTCCTCCACCATTAAAACTTGGATGTTACATAACTGAAATGATGTTGACGCGATGTAAAAACCCCTATATGAATTCTTTTGAGAAGTTCGGTCAGAAGTACTAGATTCTGTGAAGCTACATGCTGTATATAGAGATACCGATGTGGGGAGGCGGAAGTTGCACAATAAAACGCACCAATAGGCACGTTATTATGCCACGTGCTGTGGAAACGTGGGTTATATGGAATATCTCGCGTTATTTCCTGGTTTTCGTCCATTGGAACGGAAATAACGGTAGATTAAATGCCTTGAATTATATTGGCACACTTATAGGGAACCCAAGTGGGAGGTTTATGAAAGCCCCCTAACAAATGGCGAAAAATGCTTATAACGGAAGGTTCTTGTTTGTCTCAATAATTTTACTCAAAATTACAAATACTTTTTCTAACTAAACGTGTTTCATTCTTCGTAACTTGTGTCTTGTTTGACTTTCATCCGGATCAGTCGGAAACCATAAATAAGATGATTAGATATATATATATACCCAGGATTTTCAACATCTTGGGACAGTTTCAAATCGAATCGGTTTCCGACAAAAATCATTTTAGTAAACGAATGTATATCAATGTACTAATTCAATCTTGTATGAACTTTAGGTCAATAAATATCATTGGTGACACAAAGAACAATTATTGTCATTTGTGTCACTTTCTCAATAGCTCTTTGGAAGAAAACATGTTGATAATGTTCAAAGTTGAAAATCGACCAAAAAAAATACGTCGCCAATCTCATGTTTCTTGTCTTCTTTAAAGCTGTCATAACCGGGTTTCCTGGTCAAAAGTGGCAGGCGGGTGATCACTTGACCAATGTTTACGAAAAAGATTAAGATGGCCACGACACAGGTATATTGTCTTTTTTCAGCAGATTACGTTTGTTTTCCAGTATCTCATATACACCATCTTCTGACCATCAACTTTCCGGTTCTGGTGGTATATGATAACCCATGGTTTATAACGGCGTTCCGTCTTACACTCGGTAGACAAATCGCAGTTGACGAGTGGGGTTTTAAGTTCATTCGCATCCCTCAAATCGAAATTTTCTGTAGGCAATGACAATAGATTGAACTATCTCAGTCTGGTCATTCGGACTAGATAGAAACTTGAACCAGCTTATTTAGTCAAGCTTTCTTGATATCCTACCATCACTAGGCTAGGAAAACCATCAGCTATTAAAACTGAGTTGGTGCCATTATGTGGCCGAGGACAACACTGTCCGCGATAGGATATATTCACTTAACGCACAATAATTCCTTCTTAACCCTTTACCAAACAACAAATCTTCGTCTGTCCCAAATTGAAACAGTTTCAAAATTTGATGAAATTTACAAATAATCTTCTTTTTGGGCCGAAAACATTGTGGTAAAAGGAGAAATTGTTGGTCACGAGCAATTTGTCCTTTTCCAACAATGTTTTCTAAAGTCGTCTGCAACAAACTGGTCAAATGTCGTCATTGGTTGGTAATGGGTTGAGCACATAATTGATTTACATGTCATCGGTATATATTCTTTCTCCCTATGCTTTTAGGCCGAATTTGTCACAAAAATCGTCAAAGAAAATGTGTCCAACGTAGAGGTATGTTACAACCCGTTTTGCAATAAAACACGTTTCGCTATAAATTTATTGCGAAACGGGGTTTTATTGCAAAACGGGTTGTTACAAAGGTACGCATGGACTTTTAAACAGGTTGCCCCAGCTTCGTTCCTTCCCAGTTGCGAAATCATCGATATTGTTTGGAATGCCTCAGAACAAGACTACAAAATGATTTTTTTTTATCACATTGCGCTAGCAATGTGCATAAGTAAGCAATCACAGGGAAAGTTTTTAGCAAATTTGATTAAAAGAAACTATTTAAAAATGATTGTTTCTTTAAACCATCTAACTGACATTTGTTATTGCAGAAATATGATATGTTGGTGAGCCCCTTTACCCGTGTGTGAATCAATATATGTTAGAGATAAGAGGAAATATATGATAAAGCATTGTTCATGTTAGACAGACGCAGAAGGTTCATACTGTTCAATAACGACCATATGTCACCTTGGACAGGTAACAATAGAATTTTACCTGCCTTTTTTCACGTACAGGTAGACGAGGTGGCCGAGTAGTTAAGGCGATGGACTGCTAATCCATTGGGCTCTGCCCGCGTGGGTTCGAATCCCATCTTCGTCGACAAACCTTTTTGTTTACCAGGTATGGGAAATCACGTGACCAATGTTGACGTTTCTATGTCCAAACAAGATGGCTGCGCCCATGAACCTTTGCTTTTCCGCCTATTTTTGCCAATCATAGCATTGTGCATGGGTCGAACATTAACCTTCCAGTTATGGTGGTAAATGACAGCCCATGCTTTATAACGGCGTTAAGTCTAACACTCGGTAGACAAATCGCAGTCGACGGACGCGAATGATCGTATAACATCACCCGTCGATACCTGTCCCGTCATGGACTTAGCCATCTTGTTCGGACATAAAATCGTAAACATTTATCACGTGATTTTCCGCATGATGTACAGTTTTCAAACTCCAAGCGAGGACGTTTGTATGTATCGAACCAGGGACATCTGTGACCCGTGGTTAGTGTATAAACTCTAGTGAACATGGTCCCCTTTCTGCGAGGGTTTATACCGACTGTTTTGGACATGCGAGCCCATCGACAACAATTTCTCTGCTTTAATGCTGCAGATTTTGTAAACCGTTTTAACGGTTTATTTTGTAAACAACGATCATTGATTTCCGTCGTGCAACATAACTGAAATGGGTAAGAGTGTCATGAACCAAGATAACGATGCGTCGACAATCTAATAACGTGACGCTATCAATGTGCACACAAGAGCAACCCATTACTATTTACAAACCAAGATTGTTGATAAAGGCGTTGAAGGCCAAAATACTTGTTTTACAAGCGATTAGGCTGCTATTTGCCCTTAGAATGCTAGGTGAATTTTTAAAAATAGGTTTTTGCTATACAAAACCTGAAATATATGCTTAATTTTGACGAGGAAAGATACTCAGAGTAGCAAACAGGTTAGATCACAGGCCAGTCGCCACTTTACTTGCTCATTGCTCTCAATTTGGACTATTCACAAACTTCCATATGAATGTAAAAGGGCCGAGCATCTCTCTACAATCAGTGTTAATATTGACACTATCTCCAACTATATGTATCATATAACGGAATCTCCAGCGATCTCGTTTTAACATATTTAGAAAAGAATGTACTATTCGATTCTTTCCGGATGCTTCTTAGATATTTTAAAATTCTAAGCATACTTAATTGTAATAGTCAATGCATTCAATCGAAGTAAATGTTTTTATTATGTAAAAGAGAATGTCACAAATTATTCCAACTTAGATTCAGCCACCCCTTGACTGGTCTATAGAGGTCATAATTGTCTCCAACATATCCGGGTTTCTTATTTTTCAATTCGTCAATGAACCGGAAGATTTAAAAAAATAAATCTATACACTTGAGTGGAAACTGTGCAGTTTGATGGGTAAATTAAGCGAAAACAAGATAAATAGAGTAGATTAATAGAAAAAAAATGAAAAAAGGATGTGCATTATCTGCTTCTTAAACATGAAAGCAAACACATTTCCTTTGTGGTGTATGGTGAAATAAGTGATTAGTTTAAATAAGAAATAGAAAAAAAATGAAATGTCAAGAGCTCCTTCATATCTTGCCCATTATTATCATAGTGTAGGGTTAAGTCGAGAAATTACATCTTAACCCTTTACCAAACGCCACATGTTCGACAGTCCAAAATTGACTGAGTTTGAAGACGACATTTCAAAATGTGATGAAATTAAAAAAAAGTCTTCCTGATAGGACAGGAAACATTGTGGGAAAATGAGAAATTGCTCGTAAAGAGCAGTTTCTCCTTTTCCCATAATGTTTTCCAATGTCGTCTGCAACAAACCAGTCAAATGTCGTTATTGTTTGGTATTCGGTTAATCAACTACCTCCAAAAGGTTTGAAAGTCATACTTTTCTTGTTGACCTTATGTTGAATGCGATTGCGACAAAGTTAAAGGAAATAAAAACCAAAAAGGCTGGGAATTGACATTTAAATTTGATTCATTCCTAGAATACCAATTTTCATTTACAGACGACTTTGAACGTAATTACAGAAATAAAGGTTATTCCAGCCTACACCTGTGAAGAGCGTGGAATAATGCATGAGTGTGCTTCGGTAAGAGAGTAAGAAACGAAACACTGGTTTCCCGCTGTCTACTAGCTCCACTATGAAATTGATCACAAATCTCCGTTTATTTTCTTTATCTAATTTATTGTCTTTAGTTTATTAAGCTCCCTCACAAAAGACGTAATGTTTGCCTGTAATAAGCCGGGGTTGCGTCCTTTTTGAAGGAAACGAACGACAACAAAAATTCTAGATCTAAGTTATTTAGTCACAAAATGGTATAAAGGGAGCTGTTATATAAAGGCAGAATACAAGCTGTATATAGCGAAAATGAAAAGTCTATCGTTGTTTTTTATTAGTCACCTTTTGACGACTGCAGATCCGATAAAAGTGAATTAATTCGATTCGTGTTTTGATTTTATCATGCTAAATATTTACAACCCCGGGGCGTTATGACCATAGTGGGCGTATTGGTATTTACCTGATTTACCTGAAGTAGTTTCTGGTTGTAGGGAACCTAACAAGTTCCGCTTAAAACATTAAGAAAACCGGTTTGGTCCCAAAATGCTCATGCCGTTTAATAAAATTGCTGCCTGACGGCATAATTAAACATTTGTAAACCATATAAGACGTGCTGTTGAACATAGAATCTATTCTTTCCGAGTTGTGTAGACGAATTCTCTTTCTAAGGCAGTCAACAAATCTTAACGCCCTTTATGGGGAGTAAGGTCGCATTCCCATGCAAATACATAAACAACTAATACTTTTAAGTTACTGGGTAAATCTGATACCACTTAATTAACGATCTATCTTATTTAAGCTGTATAATATGCTAAAATAGACACAGAAAATAATCTCACATACAACAGTAATAATCGGTCCTACCACATCAAAAACACTTTAAACAATATTGAGCTATCAAACCAATTATACATGCAAATCGATTTTACCTCTATAAAACAACGCATATTAGACATCTTTCAACAATGTTGGTTTTCATCAATAAGTATTTCAAATCGTCTTTATAGCTATAGTATATTCAAACGTTAATTTAATATGGAACAATATCTCGATATCATTCATGAATAAAAAATTCAGAAAAGCTCTTACTAGGTTAAGAACATCGACGCACGAGATAGAGATAGAAAAAGGAGTCCAAAACAAAAATCCCAGAAATGAGAGAACATGCAGAAATTGTAATTCTGGACAAATAGAAAACGAATTTCACATTTTATTAATTCGTTTCAAACAGTCAAATCTAAGAACGAAATATATGAAGAAGTGCTATCATACATGACCAAATATGCATAAGTTTATTAGTTTATTGTCAAATCCCTCAAAGTAAACTTAAAGTATATCGTACTTTGACAGATTAAAAATAGTTTTCTTTGAAGGATTTGATATTGAACTGAAGGTGTTATTCAACTGCGATTTCGTTGAGTATAATCTATACACAATGCTCAACGAAATCGGGGTTGAATAACACCTTTAAACGAATGGAAAGCTCTTCTGTAAAGCCTGGTAATGTCTTCCAAACTATAACTTAAGGCCACATGTTTAGCGTTTTGCAGAAGATGACTTCCAAAAAGCATTCTGGATAAATGAGAAATTGCTCGATACAAGCAATTTCTTCTTTTGTCACAATGCCTTTTCAATCTATATAGATATCACATCAGCAGAACTTAAAGGGTTTTCACATGTTTACAAAGCTTTTCTAAAGTCGTCGTCTTATTCAATAAATAATGTCGTTTTCCGGTGTTATTAACTTAAAGAGTTAAAAGGTAAAATACCAAGGTTAACGTAACACTATTTCTATCGCATAGATAACGCTGTTCACCCACTGCATCGTTCGGAACACCTCGGCCATTTCTTAAAATAATATCTACCGACTTGTTACGGGGATTGCAGAGTAGATACGATTGCCACTGACTGTCCTGGTTCTTCCTTATTTGGAAAATGACGTAAGAGTTTTTTTGGTAATTCCAGGACCTACTTACCTATTTCATTATAATGGACTGGATAACCCTTTCCCGAACAATACCAACATTTGACCAGTTTGTTGCAGACGACTTCAGAAAACATTGTGGGAAAAGGAGAAATTGCTCGAAATGAGCATTTTTTCCTTTTCCCACAATGTTTTCTACCCTATCAGAAGATTAATTTCCAACTCATCACATCTCGAAATGTCGTCTGCAAACTCTTTCATTTTGGGACAGTCGAAAATTTGACGTTTGGTAAAGGGTTAAAGAGTTAAAGGGTAAAAAGGAATCCTACTACACATCATACGTGCTGTTGGGTTAAATTCGTTGTAGATGAACTAGGAATTTGCTCGTATGGAGTTGTCTTTGTTATTGATCTTAAGCTTGCGCGTATTTATCCTCATCACTGTTAATCGCATCGCTAAACCATAAGAGTGCTGGGACCGACTTCATGTTCATGAAAACAGGTTAGATTCAGGCCGGCCGCCAATTTACTTGGCGGTTGGCCTGTGATCTAACTTGTTTACTACTCTAGGTAGCTTTCATCAACAAAATTAAGCAGATAGTTAAGGTTTTTGAAAGCAGACGACACAAAACTATATTTTATTTTAGAAAATTAGCCAACAGTCTAATGGTTTAGAGTTTGCCAAACATTACAGTATTTGTTTTTGTCTCCAGGAAATAAAGTTACCTTGGTTGACTGTTGTTCACTACTTTATTAATTTTGATAATTGTCAACAGATTGAATTGAGGTGTGGGCAATGTAACAAACATTGTAACCCTTTAACAGCAAAATAACACTTTTACACAATCAGCTGTATAACAGCGTCCATGCTCTCGTGGTTACAGTGTAAACCACGTGGTCGTTCAATACGGACGGCTCCAAGGATATTTTAGATACTCAGCAATTCATGGTAATCAGGCAGGTTAACAGACGGTGGATCAATACATAGCAGAGTAAAGGGAGTTGGTTTCCCTAAATATACATGGGTGACATTACAGTTTCGCTATAATACACGTGACATTAGGCTTATCTAACCGCATTTTGTAAAATATGAAAACAAAACGAAAAGTATGCCCACCGATGACCAAAGTCTATTCGGTGAAATCATACTGCGTCATTTAACATTCTAACTCCGTACCTCATATAGGCACGATGCAGTTACTCTATTATGACTGCAACATTTTATCTTAAAAACCACTGTGGCAAAAGGAAAGATGACTCCTATTCCTAAATGACAATGCTATTTAAGCCTTTTTGTTACAATACATTCTTCAAAACACCCAAAATTAACTCTTTCATGTTGAAGAACCGATGCCTAATTAAAATTCAATATGACTGACACTTTGATCCAAAATTGAAGCGCTTTTATCAACATGTACTACTTTACTCTTACAGGTAACTTCTTTCAAATCGGTGTTAAAACGTTTCAATTCAGCTATAAATTCAGCTCTTACTGCATTTAACTCAGAGGACATTTGTTTGTTCGAGTCACTGATTGCTTTAAGAATCATTCTGGTCTCCCCGGATGGTGGGGTAACAGGACCAGGGTTTAGTTCAACGTCGCCTCCAAGTAGTAGGATTCGTTTCGCAAATGACTCGTATTGAACACCGTAGTTTGCAGACGTTATTGGCGAATACACGCATGGTGGAGTATAAATAGAGTAACCTATCTGTGAGCGGATGGTCTCGGGTCCGAAATAGAGCAACAAGGGTAAAGTTTTACTAACCGACATACGCTTAACATTGGCGTAAGTTCAAAACAACATTCCCTATTATTTCGATTTTGAGAAATGCAAGATTACAAAGTGACATTTGATCAGGGTACCGATTTTAAGACGACTTAAAATATTATATATCTATAGACGTATCAACAGTTTCCTATCTATACATCAGCCGTATTACGGCTTTTCTGGGACTCATGAACACTAAGCTAATCTCTGATGTGTCTTGCGAAAGGGCACTGTCATGCAACTTTTGATGCTGAATGTGATCGAACCTGGTCTCCATGGATTAGATATCCACTACCTTAACCACGGGGTAACCTATTACGTTTCAATCGTATTTGTTTAGGCTTGGTATGTACGTATACCTATTTATACATCGCTGACATTTAAATGGCCTTTACCTATATTGGCAGCGACTATTGTATAACGTCACATATGTTATTCGATTTGACGAATAGGGTAATATTCGTACGCATTGTTCGATAACATTTCTGATTAAAGACAAACAACAAAAGTCTCGAGTTTGAAATCTAGGTTTGGTCAATATTCACTTTGGTATTAAATTCAATCAAAGCAACGTGATGAATAGGTCTCTCGTTAATTAACCCACTGTACGCTTATGGATACATTATGGGACTTAAGAAAAACAGTGTGCAGTAGGAATCAGGAAAGGACAGAAATGTGTAAACACTTTTTTGAAAAACGGCTATTTCAAAGCGTTCACTTCACTCCTTCATAATCACTTATTGTTAAACATGCACGTATATATGCAATAAGTATTCACACAGTAATGGGTTAAATACATGCAAAAAGAGCAGCTTAAGCGCCTTGCCACATTGGTTTCATGGATAACGTTGATTGTATCTTAAATGAAAACACAATATTGTTTATTTAGTTTATTCAAAACTTATTCTTTTTACATTGATTGTGAAACACATTCTCACAACTTATATTAATCACTCTCGATTCCGATGAATTGATAGACGTAACGTTTGCGCGTTTTTAGGTAGGTCCGAGATTTTGCCGGGCAGAATGCGCCCTAAAATATACTACACTGTTATAAATCATATACCATTGGAAAGTATACAAAACAAACGAACAATAATTACATTTTTGTAGTTTTCTACTACAAACATGCAGTTATAGAGAACATTTACTATTGTGTCAGCACTCGCTACAAACATGTCACATATAACACAGCGGTGGCGATTTACTCGTTTCATACCAAAAATATCAAAGTTTGCTAGCGTCAATTTTCACGAGCACTTACTATCGTGTAAAGGGACGTCACCAGAAGCGACTAACTTGTTTTTGAGACGATTCCGGAAATGGTTGTAGCGGCTACCAACAATTATAGATCTAAAGTAAATATGTCACAATTTGAAAATGCAAAATACCAGGGCAAGATAAACTAAAAAAGCAACATATTCAAAATGAAAGGTGATAAATGTTTTACCACTAATGCAATGTACATGAGTACTTGATATTAAAGACGGGGTTTGATTGAAATCAAACGCCATTTTCAATCAAAGAATTGAATTTGTCCATTTCTTGCAGAAATGTCACAGGCCAGGAAATATGTAATTTTGTGCGTGTGACACTTTAAAAAATGAAAATTAACAACATAACGCTTTTATACATCATATTTAAAATGTTATCAGCTGAATGTACATGTATCGCGCCTTTTTGTAAGCATTTTGATATACAAATGGGTAAATCGAGTGTAAAATAATGAAATATTTACCAGTTCTTGCAGAAAAGTCACACGCCGACGTTCACGGAAACGTTAACGTTAATTCTACTGCGTATGTACGTACGTTTCAAACCATCAGTTTTTCTTTAAATGATTTTCTAAGTGTTCCAAGATCTGATATTAATTGGAATATTTAGATAAGTAGGGAACTTAAATCATATGCAATGGACGTGCTTTATTACGCAATAAGTACTTCTCATGAATTGCCGCAATCAAAAGCGTCAGAAATGCAAAGAATAACGTCGCACGACGTTACATGCTTGGGTACCAAAACGTGACGGTACGTCTTACTATACAATATTGTTTAGCTAAATATTGAAATGAGATGGAATGTTGTTTTGAACTTATGCAAATTCTAATCATGTTTTTTTTTCTCTCTCTCTCTCTCAATTTGGCTTTTTTTATAATTTTAATCTTATTTCGATTATAACTCTTATTGTATGTTATGTACTTGGGTCAAAATAGACAAGTGTTCTGTTCTGTGTAATACAACTGTACCGCGGTTCATAAAAGTGAGGAAGTATGGCGAAGGAGATAAAAAAAACCCCTCTTTTCCTGCATTGCATAATTAAACTTGTTGTCCGAACATATGACTGTATTTCACTATTTTAAACATTGAACAACAGCCAAACAGCGAAGAAAGACCAGCAACGATGAACCTAGTGAGAATCGTAACTTTCATTTTCGCGGACTTTCTTACAAGACAAAGATATTTCGAAGCAGTTATTAATGTGACAAACACACGAAAAGAAAAGAAAACAGAAATAGAAAACCCATCATTGTATTCTATTTTGGTACGATGTCGCAATATGCGTTGTTTATGCAGAATTATTATCTTTGGTTTCTTAGAATAGAAACAAAAGTAGACGTCCTTAGGTAAAGTACATCTTATCAAATATCTCGACCCTTGTTGCATTCTGTTTTTAATGAAATCGTATCACGAATTGCTTTGGACTACGAAGACGATACAAATGACAAAATGAGAGAATTACAGGAAAAGACAAAAAATAGCAAAAACAAAAACATTTTCTTAATGATATAGGGTATAAACCACTGCGACAAAAGGATGAATTGTCCCCTGGAAGCTTGTAATCTTTTTTCACACAAGGATAGGTGGTGTGACTCGATCAGCAGATAGGTCGATGTTGTGTGTTTTCGAGTACAGGACTGACAACATCCGAAATTTGCACCATTATCTTTATTATAGAAACACATGTACGCATTATGTAAACGTATATCCAATTGCATGTCTAAGAAAATAGTTACAACTTCAAAGCCAACCGTAACAACCTGCATATTTCTATGATCTGAGATATGCACCATGAACATACGTGTAGGGTTACAAATTAAGGAATGCGCCCGGCTAATAAAACGTTTCCCTGCCAACGTCCAAATCAAGTGGTTCAATGGAGGTGTTGGACGTCATCTTAAATCATAACTTTGGTCGACAGCTCATATTTAATGGTTAAATTATAAGTTGTGAAATGTATAGGTTTCCTTAACCAAATTACATAACTATTTATTTTAAACATTTAAGATCTATATTCGAAAACGAAAGTGCAATACAGGAGGTCTCGCGAGAAACACTATGGCGATTTCCGTATTATGTCAGAGGTGTTTCCTTTAGATAAACCCTATTAGCAATCTGAACACATCGGGTTTATCAAATGAAACCACCTCTGAAATAATACGGATGACGCCATATCAGTTCCCAGCGGAATGACGTCACTTCACTTTCGTGTTTTAAAATAGATCTTAAATGTGAAATCTAAAAAGTCGTTAAATTTGATTGAGGAAATAACTTTACATGTCACAACCACAATTTTGCCATTTGGTATGATTTACTGATAAAAAGATTATTTCAAAGGATGTCTAACCCTACCATACACATTGAACTACTTAACTTGCACGCTTAGAAAATGTGTTAATTGCCGGATGCCAATTTACCCGAAAAATTGTAACCCTACACTTATATCCGAGCAATCTGAACACATCGGGCAATCTGAACACATCGGGTTTATCAAATGGAAACACCTCTGAAATAATACGGATGACGCCATATCAGTTCCCAGCGGAATGACATAACTTCACTTTCGTGTTTAAAAATAAATCTTAAATGTGAAATCTAAAAGGTCGTTAAATTTGATTAAGGAAACAACTTTACATGTCACAACAACAATTTCGCCTTTTGGTATGAGATACTGATGAAAAGATTATTTAAAAGGATGTCCAACCCTTCCATACGCATTGAACTACTTAACTTGCACGTTTAGAAAATGTGTTAATTGCCGGATGCAGATTTACCCGAAAAATTGTAACCCTACACTTATATCCGAGGTGTATTTCACAGCTTACGGAAATACCCGAGTAGTTCCGATTGCCCTATTAGTTCAGATTGGACCTCTGAACCAGTCTTTGATGAGATACCAACACTCGTAACTGCCTGTGTTTTTCGTGACCTGAGAAATACATAAATATGTTCATAGGGTAAACCCAACGAGTCAAGTTTAGACTGGATATACCGAAGCATTAACTCAAGCAGAGACAAAGATAGCATCTTTGTCTCTGAGTCAAGTACATTTCTCTAATTGAGCATTTTGTTCCTGTTGTCACAATGTTTTCTTAACTTACTTTGCAGCTTGTGAGTTAAACCTTATCATTCTGAACTAAGATATATATACCTTTAGAAGTTTTATATTTCGACCGACAAAAAAATCGATATTAGAGCGAATGATGTTTGATTGTAATTGATTAGAAAATCATTGTTACAAGGTAAACGATTTCATTCTTTACGAAAGTCTACGATTCCTTAACGCATCTATCGAGTCTTATTTAAACGATTTGCTATGAAGTAATGGTATCAATTAAACATTTATTGAGTCATGGATTAACTCATTCCCTAAAATACCTGCGTGAAACCACAAAATAGTTTATAAGGTCACCTAGTTAATACGCATTGGAACGATGACTTCTCGTCTTAAGATGTGTAAGACTGTGATGATGAAATAGTTCTACTCACATATTGTGACACTGCATTTGGGCGCGGAACTTAAATAAAGTGTATTAGACTTGTATGTACGTGAACTTATGATTAACTAATGATTAATCGACACTTTATTAACACATTTCTTAAAAATGATTTGTGGCAAATCGAAATAAAAAATCGTTGACAAGGAGCATGGACCACAATGTTTGTATAATATGTGGTAGACACTATTTTGACAAAAAGGATAAATTGCTCATTTTGAGCAGTTTATCTTTTCGTCACAATGGTTTTAACAAACTTCTTTAGCAGATTCCATTGAAATTAATTATTATTGAGTAAGGGTTAGACGAGTATAATGATGTATAGGTCTATAGCAAACTTGTTGTTGATATTTTTTCCAATGAAAACGTTTGTCCTATTAAATGTTATAACAGTCAAATTGGCTCGGAAGGGGTTTAGGGTTCGATACATTGCTAGTTCAATGTTCCTTTGGGTCTTAACCAATTACCAAACAATAACATTTAACCACTTTCTTGCATACGACTCTGGAAAACATGGTGGGAAAAGGAGAAATTGCTCGTGACGAGCAATTTATCCTGTTCCCACAATGTGCTCTGCTGTATCAGATTACTTTCCAATTTTATCACATTTTAAAATGACGTCTGCAATCTCTTTGAATTTGGGACAGTCGAGAACTTGGCGTTTTGGTAAAGGATTAAGAAAGGCATTTTCGACATGCTTCAGCCAACTCTCGACACTTACTGTTTATATTCACGTAGAAAAGCAGCCAGTCGACTAAAAGTATGTAGTTTCACATGTGGTTTTGTGTGATATTGCTGAGGAAACTCCAGGTAAATGGTGTGGCGCATCGACTCCCGTGTTTAAACCGAAACACCGATAAAAACGACGTTAAACATTATTTTAATATATTGCAAATACGCGGGTTGTTCGGAAATTTTGTAGAATTTTGTTATAAAAAAGCGTATAGGCGTATCTAAATAGAACTAAATAGATCAACATAAATTTCAACACATATGCTACGAATTCTGAAGAAGTCATTGTAAACATATTATACGTCGTTTATTCAGATGGAAATAAACACCAATAGTACTTAATTGATTTGATAGGCGGTATTCATTGATGTCATACGCATGATTTGCGTAGAAGGTATAACAAAAGCGTTTTTTATTTCCTTTTGCCAGAAACATGTGTTGAGATAAAAGGCTCGAATGTTACAGGGAGCGGTTGCCTTGGGAGTGTCCATGGTTTAATTTGTAGATGACTTAGACTACTCCCTTATTTCATAAACACTAACCTAGAGAGAACTGCATCAGATGACTTCGGAAAACACTTTAACAAAATGAGGAATTCCAAGTCCTTAGCATTTCCTTTGACCCTTTACCAAACGCCAAGTTTTCGAAAGGCATAATCAAAGACCTAATAAACATTTATTTTGTTTATTAGGTCTTTGGCATAATTGAAAGAGTTTGTAGACGATATTTCAAAATGTGATGAAATTGAAAAAAAAAAAATCTTCTGATAGGGCAAACACCAATGTGGGAAAGGAGAAGTTGCTCATCAAGAGCAATTACTCCTTTTTCAACAATGTTTTCCAGAGACGTCTGCAACAAACTTGACACAAGGCGTTATTGTTTGTTAATGGGTTATAACAGATATTGTATACAGTATATATCTTAATGCGTGTATTGTGTTATTGACCAAACACCTTTGCCTACAAATAGATTATTGCATAATATTCTATTCTAAACATGGGATTGGCGATATGCTGCGTATTGCGATCGAAACAATAATTCCCAATTCCACGTTCGTCATAAAAAAGAAAGAAACATAAACTAATATAATTACATAGTGCTATTTACTTTTTGTGAGAGAGAAATATGTCTGATTGCTCATTTTGTGCACGTAATACTTTTGGATAAGAACTCTTTTCGCGTCCACTTTTGTCTTCACAGATAAAAAATACATCTAAAGAAAGTACACTGTAATTTTATTTTCTCCCACATTGTCATCTTATGCGTAATTATCAACCGAACTCTACGTCTGAAACAAAGGAACGCTGTCATAAAAAAAAGACGTATGCAATAAGGGAGTGTTTCCCTTTTCGTTTGTAATGTCAGTTTATGGAACTAAATGTCTTGTGAGGGTGTTACGCTCTTTCATCTCTATCAGTACAATAGAATAGTGACGAATATCTAGTACAACTTTATAGAGTAATGAACTGATTATAACCCATACCCCCCTCTTGTTTAAAAGACCTTTCTCACAGATTGTACTAGACGTTAAAATAGTGATTACATCAGTCCCCAGGCAAATACCCATTTATTAAACTGTATCGTATTTGCCGCTGTCAATTCGTCCATCCGCCAGAAGACAAAATTCTGAGAAACTAATTTGTCCGCCCACATACGTAGTGGTATGTGATAGAGTTCTCTTTTCGACGAAAACATGGAACAACAACTACGTATAAGTGCAATGTTAACACTGTGTTGAACAATTCCAATAACCCAATAATCCGTTCGGGTTTTTTTAGTTGAACCAAATTGAAAGCTACATCAGACAACAATTCACCGAAGCAGATTTACATTTCCTATATAATATAAGTTTGAAACCACTATGAAAAAACGATAAATTGCTCTTGAAGAGCAAGTTATCGTTTTGCCACAGTGGTTTCTTAAAGCCTGTTCTACAATATGTGACGGAGTGAGGAATTATTGTAAAAAGTGTTAATTGAGAAAGTTTGACCCATGCAAATTAAAGGAACGTCTGTAGACAAGTATCTACAACATAAGATATTTTCGACGTTAGCCCGTACTCATCACAACGGTTATTTATATATGTAGAAGAAGAAGAAGAAATGTTGGAACATTGCACCAATTTTCGCATACATATGCGTTGATAGTAATATTCATTTTAGATATATTTTTCTTTTATGAATTTTAGATATATTTTTCTTATATGATTTTAAGATATATTTTTTAGATTAAAATGTAAACCGGTATTCATTCATGGCATCTAATGTTTCTGTTGACGGCGATTTAACGGTAACAGGCGGCACACGATAGATACAATTTTTCTTATGGTGTAAGCTCAGCTTTTTTGTGACAAAGGGAGAAATTATTTGGGGGGACGTTGGTTTATAAACTTTATGCTTCATACGAACAACAATGGGTTATCAACTTAACAAAGCCTGCTTTAAAAGTAGTATAATTCATTGTAATATGCAAAACGTGAACTTTCCCTTTTGGCTCAGATGTTATTATTGGTTGTTGTTGTCCCCCGACAACTACAGGAGGTTAGATACCCTTAGAATTCTGGGTAATTTTCTAAAAAAAAAAAAGATTTTTGTGTCCTCTGCTTTCCAAACTCTTAAATATGTCCTTAATTTTAGTAAGGAAAGATACTTGGGGGGGTGGCTTGGATCTAACCTGTTTGCATAAGCATGAAGTCGGTTCCAGAACTCTAAGGGTTGAACTAATCCACTTGAATTGGCGACGAAATGCAGGCTTTGAGAGCGATAGTTCTTGTTGCTCGAGGAATGAACATTTTTTCCATTTGTCACAGTGTTTTCTGAAAACTCTTCAGATTCAGAAAGTTTCGAATGATTTCACATGACGATATATTTATAATACCTGCTATAAAAGCTTTAAAACGTGCGAGTGGAGAAATCCTTTTATTTGTCACATAAGTTTGTAACCTCTCAACTACAGATATTTCAAACGGACTCTATATGAGGTAGTCCCTCAACAATGTCTGCTATAAAAGCAGAGCTGGCAAAATCAATTGTCCACTTTGCCTAGCTTGTCCAAAAGCCTTCACCAGACAAGTAAAATCTCGCTGAACTTTATTATACCACCATTAAATTACTGATACTAAGAGATTGTTCTCTTGTTTTTTTTTTATCCTTGGTATTTGTGTAGTTCTGGCATGGTTCTTAACACAATCATTTGAATTTCATTATTTTGTGCAATAATAATGTTAATCTTGGATGTATGTGTTGTTCATTATTGCATTGTTGCTCAATATTTAAATAAATCTATCCATCTTTACGGACAAGTACAGACATGAATTTGACATTAAGGACAAGTGAATTAAAATCGCATTTCCTGTGACGAACAAGTTCTCCTTTGCCCAAAATGTTTCCACTCTGTCAGAAGATGACTTTCCATTTTCATCACATTTTGAAATATCCTCTGCAAACTCTTTCAATTTGGGACAGCCTTAAATTTGGCGTTTGGTAAAGTGTTAGCGAGTATAACGTTAATCGTTTCTACAGTAGAATCGTGCGGGTAGATGTATGAGGTATTGGGAGGATATTACGGTCGACTGGATGATACCACGCCTGTACTTTGACGTCAATGTCAATGGCGTGGGAGGTTATAGGGATTAATCCTTTACCAAACGCCAAATTTTTCGACTGTAACAAATTGAAAGAGCTTGCAAACGAATTTCAAAATGTGATGTAGTTGGAAAATAATATTCTGGTAGGACAGATAGCATTCGTGGAAAAGGAAAAATTACTCGTTACGAGCAATTTCTCCTTTTCCAACAATGTTTTCAAGAGTCGTCAGCAACAATGTGATTGTCTTTATTGTTAGGTAAAGGGTGAAAGGTGCTTACTTTGAACTCCTTAAAGGACGATTTATCTCTCTTTTTTTACAACGACCTTTATTTGATATCATTAAGAAAATGTAAAAAAGACATTCACATTTTTCATATCTCTAGACGCTTTATTCACATTTAGTTCGGACCAACGAAACAAAGTCTCATTAAAGGTTCTTGTTCACAAGACGTGAAAGACTTACTATAGTTTTACATTGAACCCTCGACATACTAGTCTATGATATATGCTAGAAATGATTGCGACAATGTGATTAGTTGCTTGAGCCTTTTGACAAGTAATCGAGACAAAGCTTCTTATTCTTCCATTCCATCATGTAAACTGGCAATCTTTATAAAATGATATTAAATATCTTCATTTCTTACTCAATTTAGAGTCAATGCTGATACATGTGGGATTGATGGTTACGAGCAATTTCTCCATTTAGCTTGAATAGTTTTCAATTCAACATGCAACGGGTTTCTTAACCGATTTGATTTGAATCAATGTTGGAAGTTGTAAGGTTGATCTCTACAAGGAAAACATTTTAAAATAATATAAACTGTAAACAACAAAACAATCAAAGGGTCGAAAATGTAGAAAAACAAGTTTTTCTTATACCTGACCAATTAAATGCCTTAAACAGTGTGCTTGCTTACTATAAAATCTTATTTGTTTAGAAAAGTCATTCTAACCGTTAGCTACTGAATTGCCAAAGATGTTATTCGAATTGCGTTTCTAATTATGAAAGGTATTTAACCTTATATATATTACCATGCGGACATCGTTAAGGGATCGTCCACTTGGAACTTAAGGTATGAATGCGAAAATACCCGCACACACTGCACATCTAGTTATTCTCCCATTTCCCATCGAATTTGAAGTGGAAACTTGCTGTTTGCATGAAGTAAAACGTTCAAATATTTATTATTATACTTGTATTTGGCAAGATACGGACAACAACCCATAGCAAAACAAGTACGTGTACATTTATTGTCTTGTTTTCGAACACAAAGTGCAACGGTCGTCTCTTTGAAAGCCACCCCTATAAACTCTCATTTTGGTTTAACCCTTTCCATAACGCCAAATATTCGACTGTCCGAAATTGAAAGAGTTTGCAGACGACATTTCAAAATGTGATGAAATTGCAAATCAGTCCTCTGATAGAGTAGAAAACTTTGTGAGAAAAGGGTCACGAGCAATTTCGCCTTTTCCCACAGTGTTTTCCAGAGTCGTCTGCAACAAAGTGGTAAAGTGTCGTTATTGTTTGGTAATGGGTAGAGTAAAAGGTAACTGTTTGAAATGTATTAATTCGCTTTTTAGTGAAGTCAGTAGGAGAACCATTTAATTATAAGATCCAGCAAGACCAGGTGTCCTTTGAATCGTGAAGCGGTTTCGTATTTGTTTGTTATTATCACACAGTTAAAATATTTTCTAGCTCTTTTACAAGTCAATGTCGTTAAAGCGACTATCCCACAGAATGAGAGTTAAATATATTTTAATTAAAATGTCTATTGCGCATATAATAACCAAACATACATTACAGTGATGTTTTTCGAAATTAATTCAATGGGCTTTTTTTTACCAAAACTTCCATATCAATGGGTTTTTCTATAGAAAAATGATTAAAATGAATAAAAGTAATGAGTTTTGGGGCAATTTTATGAGATTATTTGGGCCAACAATTATCACTGTTACATTATATCTGTAGATTTACATAATACTCGACCAATGATACATTTCTCAACTATAGTCGCAACAGCTTGGTAAACATAAAACATACTTGTCTGACATACAAAGTGAACCGTTTAAATGCTTTATATTGAAAAAAAAAAAAAAGACACCATCGGAATGAGTAATCAAAGCGCTGATAGCGCTGAAAGACTAAGGTGTGTTTAAAGCAAGATGATTGAGGATACATTTGAAAATTTCTTTGGGCAACATCTCGAGGAAAACAGCTGCTCTTTTTACCACCATTACTATAATCATTATTTCTGTGAAAAGAGACTGAACGATAGTCTATTTTTCGAACGTCTGGACATTTTACGATTTCCCAAGAGGCAACAGTTATTCTAATATAGAGCAAAAATAAGCAAGTAAATCTTGACTACATTCCTAGTTCCAAAAAGGTATTAGTCCGCACAGTGAAGGCGGATGATTAATGGGTAATTGGGGTCAGACCGCTGTTTGTGTATCGATAAAGTACCGTCCCTCAAAAAGTGGTATGTAAATTCAATGGACTAAGGTGCTAACGCACCCTTAGTCCAGAAAACGCCTTGAACCAAGACTACGAAAGTGTCCGTCGCTATCATCACATGGCTATCGTTTTAATAGACATTTTATGCTAAATATTTGCGTAATTCAAAAATAGCATTTTGTCTTATTTCAATATTGAGCTAAGGAATATTGCAAAGTGACCAATCATTGGAATCGTCTCTTCGAGACGTTTCCAATGACGTGTCACGTTACAATATTCTATTTTCATTTAATATTCTATCCCTGTTTATCAGTTATGACTTACGCAAAACGTTTCCTTAGGTCGTTTAGTTAATCGGTACCATGGTGCCAGCAAGGTATGTCAGAGAGAAGCCCAAAGATGTTGAGGATTTCACATCAAAGCACTGAAAGGTACGAAATCACGTTTCACAACTTTTTAAATGAAAATCAGATTTTCAGTACGTTTAAAGCAAGATAATGAAAATGGTCAATGATCTAGTGACGACAATTGTATTCATCACCAACGAAGATTGTATATATCATGATTTTTACATTTATTATGCACAGAACACAATATGTGTGATAGTTGCTTTGAAGCAAATGCGGTTACGTGAACTCCCAGTAGTGTCGGTGGTTGTCGACCCTATATCAAAGCCACGATGATAACCAGGCTAGTTTGATATAATGATCCTTGTTACATTGTTAGATGACGAGACTCAGCTTCTCCTAGTAACTGACATTTAGATGCGTTGCTTACTATATTGAGTTGTATGAACGAAATGTACTTTGAGATCACAGTTTAACCCTTTACCAAACGCCAAATCTTCGACTGTCCCAAATTCAAAGGGTTTGCAGATGATATTTCAAAATTTGATGAAAATGAAAAATTATCTTCTCAAAAGGCAGAAAACATTGTGGAAAAGGAGAAATTGCTCGTTACGAGCAATTTCTCCTTTTCCCACAATGTTTTCCAGAGTCATCTGCAAAAAACAAGGTAAATGTCGTTATTGTTTGGTAAAGGGTTAAGATCTATTTGGTCTACTCCCGTTTTGTCTACTGTTTTTAAGGCCAAACGCTCACAGATGTGAGTAAATTCTAAAGTTAAATATTGTTTTGTTTAAATCTGCACAACAGCTTTTGTTTGTATAATACGCACTTCAAAATAGTTAGAAATTTGAAGCAAAATATGAACATTTTTTATTCTTTAAGTGTGTGTTTAAAGGAAATTAGCATGTTAATTTATCCACAAAAAAAAGAGAATGGCATCGATTTTGAGATCTACCGACTAAACTGTACATACTTATAATGTGACGTTTCCTGAATTAATTATGCTTTCAAAAGCTTCTTTCAATTTGTTTTTTCAAATAACAATACAAAGATGCTATTGTTTCAATGACACTTATTTAGACTTTTCTCCTCTGTGAACAGCCACCGGCACTTTTAAATGTGTTTATTCCCCATTCGGCTACTTCTGTTTTTTAAACTCTTTTCCTTTTCGTTTATGGTTTGTCTAGTTAGGTTTTGACTGACATAATTAATAATTTTAACATTCTTAAATAATTCCAGTAGCAATACTTGGATTGTATAAGGGAGCATTGAAACAAGTGTGAAACTATAAATCAAATCAAATTTTGTGATGTTTAACATATATAAAGAAAAGCAAAAATGAAATGGGAATATGTTCAAAACAGTAGTCAGACGAAATGGAAGACAATTCCGAAGTCGTAGACTACTTGTACATGTAAAAGGAAGACAATTCAAAGATTTAAGACTAAACTGTAGTGATTTCCAGACAAAGAAAGAGTAGATCGACTTGGAAGTTACTAGATAACACGTGTCTTCATTGAGGACTTACAAGAACTTTTATAACCCGAACTATTCTAGATTTCGTATTACGACATCATTTTTTTTTATCTTTTCTCGCTACTTAATCTTTGTGTTCTTGGTAAAAGCAGTGAAATTTAACAGATATACTGAAATGGTCGCCAATACATTACAGAAGCATGGATAAGGATTTAGAGCAAAGAAATCACTGAATAATGTTTAAGCTGGTGTTAAGTCATCCAGGCAACAAACCGGCCAACCGTAAAGTTGCTTTCATATGGAAAACAGATTATCCCTATTTGACAAATACACTCGTATATATGTGTTACGATCAAAAGAATCTACCTTTATGTAGTAGAAAATTGTTTAAAACGAATTGATAAATAAAAAATATACGGATAAGAAAGAGAAAGAGAAAACCGCCAAACACACCGAGAGTAACAATGGCTTTTCTTTATCGCACTCCGCAAATTATGAATACACAGCAACTGAAAAACGTTTCAAAGTCAAAAAGGACAAGTGCTGATTTAGATCTAAGATGTAATACCAGTTGCGTCGTAGCTTTTTCACCAAAATGCAGAATATGCCGTTTGATCACAACAACCGACATATATTTTCTATTGTTCATTACGTTGTTCATAACGTGTTATGATTATAATAAAAGTTTTTATAGGAGGGTTTACCGTAAACAAAATAATCACCAACTAAGCGTAAAAGAGATGTTTTATTTTGCATGTGATCGTCGTAACATCGGAGAAAAGGAACATGATGAAATGAAAGGAAGCTGCTACTCCTCGAATAGTTGTGGGTTTTTGTATCGGAAATCAGTTCTCACTCTCTGTCTGTGGGAAGTATCATCCCTGTGTGTGTACCGAATTGAACCCTCATAGCATCATTAACACTGATGTTTTATGTCCACACCAAACCATACTAGTGTGCGGTAAGGCATACTAGTGTGCGGTAACTGGAAAGGATTGTCGCATAGAAGCAAGTGCATGTTAAACATATTTTCGAACGGGTTTTACGCTGCGTCAACATTTGTTTCGTTATGTTGCGATACCCGGTTCATAGTAATGAAGGAAGATCCATAAACTATCTGTCAATTAGGGCTTATCGAGCCTGAATCATCACCAATTTGTAAGCCAACAGGTACACTACAACTAATGGAAACGTTAATGTCGTCACCTGAATTAGAACCCACGCGGATCCCGTATCCCAGCCTAAGTCCTAAGATGGATGACTCTCACCCGAGGGTCCTATGTTCGAATTCTGCAGTGGTGTTCTCTTTTGTTTTATGTTTTTTTTTGTTTATTGAGATCGCGTCATTAGTTGTTCAGTTATATTACAGTACACGGTAAAGTAAGTTACCTAACATAACAGCCTGTAGGGTCTGTTTAGGGTAAGTGGAACCACAGACATTCCGTTGGTCAGTCTGAAGCATGGATAAGAAGTAAAAATGTTAGTAAGTTGTTTGATCCTGTATCAACATATTTCAAGTTATGTTACGGCTTTACTGGATTCACCAGTACTAGGATAGGCCTCGGAAGTGACGTACCACTCCCACAAAATTATAGGCATTGGTGGGGATCGAACCCGAGACCTCAAATACTAAGTCAGCCAATTCAACCTTTGGAATTAGTAGGAAAGGCTTGGGCGCTCATCCCTAATAAACATGTAACATTCAATAATAAGCGAGATTCCATGATACGGCGATAACTCAACAAGGAAGGAAAATCAATAGAGGTAACATCCTTGCCGTTCAAACAAACAGACAAACATAATTTACAATGATTATCACTTTTTGTGGGTATGGTCGAAACAATTTAATTATTCAGTTCAGTCGAAAACTATGATAGATTTTGACCATCCTGTAATTCTGTATCAAACCGAAATATTACCTAACGCGACAGTACCATTGGATCGCTCGGAATTTGTAAATCCATGCGGACAACTCTGTAGGCTTTCTGAACGACTGCACGTCCGAAATACTGCATAACTATTTAACAGATTCCATCTTAACCAAGTGATGCATAACGGCTCACTTTACAGCAGCATTTGTTAAATACTTTAGAAACCGTTGTAACTAATAGATAAATTTCTCATGGTGAGCAATTTATCCTTTTCTCACATTGGTTCCTACCAAATATAATGAAAAGGAAATGCAATTGTTCGTGTTATATCTGCCGTGTGCTGTTGCTTTGAATTTGAACCAATCAAAATATCTAATATGGGGAAATGGATCAAGGTAAAATACCAATAATCCGCCATTTTGAAACATATTCTTCCGTCGGATGACTTCGGTCATTCTCGATATACAACCATCTTAGCCATAAATATTCGAATTTAACCGAATAGTTTCGGCCCCGACCAATGTATGCTTAGAACGACCGAAGTAACCCCACGATTAGTTTTCTTCAAATTGGCAGATTATGGGTATTGTACCCTTAGCATTCAGGCTGTGAGGAATTATCCGTAAAGTGACGCTCAGGATAGGAAAGCAGTATCTGCTTTGGAATCCATTGGAAGGATACACTGCTCCAAACAAGGATTTATCTTTTTGTTTCCGTGGTTTCTAGTCAGCACCGAAAAGATAGAGGCCGTTTTAAGGCTTTTTAATTATAGAACTTTCTTATTGTGCTTTACGGCTCAAGATCCATATACTTATATAGGAGAATTGGCAAAATGTTTTCCTCATGTAACGTTTGCTCAACAAAAGAAAGCAAATGCAAAAAAAACATGGGATTTTGAAACAAAAGATATCTTCTCAACGATAATGGGCAGAAACGAATTTGAAAAAAAAAAAAAAAACGTTTGTCACAATCATTTCCCCGTTGACATAATCATTTCTTAAATATTCGGTCGTTTAAATAAATTGTGGAATAAACTAAGTCCAGCGAACCTTTTTAAAGAAAACGTCCCGATTTACAAGGAGTCCTCAACAATGGTCGACCTTTGCGCTTGTGCCATCCATTCATTTGCACTGGGATTGTACTTGAGAAAGGCCGGATCACGAATTAAGTTCAAGGGATGGTTAATAATGCATTTTATTGAAAGTTGCGATGATACACCATATGACATTTCCTTGCAAAAAATAATAAGAACGTCTAGACGTAGTAAGACACTGCTTCAACATTTGTTTTCCACACCCTTTGATCCGAAAGGGACTTTCCGTATCTTAAACCGTTGGTATTCGGTTTTATAAGCTTGCAAAATGCTTATGTTCAAAGTGGTTGAAATGGTTTAGTCTTCGACATGTGATAGTGCCCGTTCTGTATTGTTCCATGAAATGTTTACGCAACCGTTCGTGCAAGAAATCGCTCATCGAGCTCGAATAAGTGTCTGGATGCATTTCGGCACGTTTGTTACAACCACGTTTGAAGACGGGGTGTCTTACCGACAAAAGGAGTTATTTATTGAATGAGTCTGGTATTTGCTTATAAGCCCGTTTTGGCTTTCACGGATACTTTGTGTCTAGAACTCGGTAAAATGATTGGGTTTCATAACATGAACTCGAGAATTGAAATAAATAATCAAAAACTAGTGTTTTATTTAAGAAATGGTTGTAACACATCTCCGCAAACTTCTTGTTCGAAAATACGTCATGCTATTGCGAAACCACAGCGCGAGGAACTTTTTAAGGTAGAATACCCACAATCCGCCATTTTGAAACTTATTCTTTCGTCGGATTACTTCGGTCGTCGTCGGTTTAAATCGATCATGACCGGGGTTATTGCATTTCCTATTGATCTATCCAATCATTTTACTTTCCTTCCTGTAATCATTTGGATTACAAATCATAACTACGCACCTTTTAATCATAGGATGGTCGTTTTCCTTCGCACGCTTTCTCCATAATAAAGAATATATTTTCTATATCAATGCTTTCTGCAGAAAAAGGCGTATAAAAGTACAAACTATCTTTAAGAATCAGTCAGTGAACTTTACATAAGCTTATTTTAGACAACAAATTCCATCTTTTCGATTTTTGAATGTAAGATTTCTCTGCATGCCCATTCAATTGAGGCAGAAATGCCGATCTGACTTGGCAAGCAATTAACCTAGAGGACTCTACATTCCCTTTGATATTATGTTTCATATTTCTATAAAAACCACATGAAAGTTCGCGTAGTAATAACAGACATATCATAACTTCTGAAGAAACCTTCCCGTTTGATATAAAACTTGGATCGTTAAAAGTGCGTGTTCACAAAAGAGAAAAGTTGAAAATCAAATACAATACATAGAGTTAAACCATACAGTTTCTGTAACGCTGTTTGATATGCTAATGAAAGTAGGTAATGAAAGTACAATTGATTCAGAAAGCGTCATTCTAACTAAGTTTTTACATGTTATATGTGTAGATTAGATCTCAAAAAGCGATTCCACGCTTTTTGATTAATACTTAATTCACAGTATTCACACTCTAAATAATTAAAAACGACTTAACTTTTGCATAACTATGTATAAGAAACACTGATAAGGTATTTTTATTCTTCGTTTTATTCTCATAAATGTTATTTAATATTTGTTCTTATGAGTGTTGTTCTTTTCTTTCAACCCGTCATGACATCAGAATCGGACAACGAATCGGATGACACACATGGGTTATTTAAATTTATTTTCGGTGACCTAACACCGACTCAGCCTAGACAAACAGATGTATTAGTGGTCAGTCACACACTCACAAAACTAACAAATAATCTAAGTAATCCCACAGACACATTAATAATCGACGAACCGATCGCTGTACATTAAAAAGGTCCTATCTCATTCATAAAAATACAGGATATATGATATTTTGGTTTAACAGCGATATTGTTGATGTTGATTTCCGTTTTACACCGTTTCAACAGATTTTTTGTTATACCTCTGGCGTCATATCAATAGTCCGATTGTAGACAGCCATTGTGATTTAAGATGTAAACAATGGGCTTGCAATGAAGTTATTTGTTATATAAATTCGATAAGTTTATGTTGTTGTTTTTTAGTTTTAACTTATTTCTTACAAGTTCTTAAGTTCTTACAACTTAGATTTGCCTCGATTGTGAAACAAGTTCTTACAACTTAGATTAATCACTTTCGATAAGTTTATGTTATACATATCAATTATAAAGAGCACATGTTAAGAGTTGAGTTGGCTAAATATCTAATCTTTGAAGGGCTGGGCTTTCTAGAAAAGCGGATATGACACTTGAACATTAATATCAATGGAGTTCCTCGTGTAACGATGTCGCATTCTTTTGGACGTAAAAATGCTGGGAAAGTTTGTGGGGATGATTGAATGACATTTTGAAATCATTGAAAACCTCTACAGCCAGTTATAATCCGAGATGTTGCGCAACGTAAACATGTATACCATTTTAACCCTTTCAATCGGAAACCCTCGGTGATGTTAGCAGGCCAAAATGAATTTGCTGAATGGTCCCGATTGTTACCCTTTTAGTGATGGAACCACCCTCATGCTTATACAAACAGATTAGATCCAGGCCAGCTGCCAAGAAAATTAGCGGTTGGCCCGTGAACTAACCTGTTTGCTACTCTGAGTATCTTTCCTCGTCAAAATCAAGCAGTTATTTAAGGATTTGAAAAGCAGACGACTTAAAAACATATTTTAAGAAAGGTCTCCAGCATTATAAGGGTTTAAGTAAGTTGCACTTTGGAAATTCTAATAATAGCAGGTCAAGTGTTGAGTGTCAACTCACCAATCAATTCGTCATTACGCGCCTACATGTTAAGGGATTGGTGAAATAATATACTGTTGTAGTATAACGGTCAATGAAATATTTACAGTACAGTGAACCCTCGTTAATCCGAACACGTCCGTTCCCAACAAAATGTCCGGTTTACCGAATAATCCGGACTAATGAAGCAGAGCATGTTCTTATTCACATTAAGACATAAACGGTCTGTATGAGCGGTGTATACTTATAACCCTTTAGCAAACGCCAAATTGTCGACCGTCCCAAATTTAAAGAGTTTGCAGAAGACATATCAAAACGTGACGAAATTCAAAGATAATCTTCTGATATGGCAGAAAACATTGTGGGAAAAGGAGAAATTGCTCGTCACGAGCAATTTCTCCTTTACCCACAATGTTTTCAAAAGTCGTCTGCAATAAACTGGTCCAATAATTCCGTTCCCTTACAATTTTGTTCGGATTGCGAGACATCCGGATAATCGGGGTCCGGATAAACGAGGCTTCACTGTATATGACTTACATTTATATTGAATTAACCTTTTGGTGTTAATCCTCAGTTAAGCCAACAGAAAACAGCAGTTACCCCTCTACTAAACGGCACAATTTCGACCAAATTGAAAGAGTTTGCAGACGACATTTCAAAACGACATTTGAAAATGTGATGGAGTTGAAAAACAATCTTCTGATAGGGCAGAGAACATTGTGGGAAAAGGAGAAATTGTTCGAAATTTTTCTCACAATATTTTCCAGAGTCGTCTGCAACAAACTGGTCAAATGTCGTGATTGTTTGATAATGGGTTAAGAGACTATCCTATACGACAAGTGTAAACTATTCGAGAAATTCACACAATGTTTGCATAGGCGATTAACCCTTATGGTGCTGGAACCGACTTCATGCTTATACGAACATGTTAGATCCAGATCAGCCGCCAAGTAAATTGGGGGTTGGTCTGTAATCTAACCTGTTTGCTACTCTGAGTACATGTCCTCGTAAAAGGTAATTCATATTTAAGGTTTTGGAAAGCAGACGATATAAAAATATATTTTAGAAAATTACCCAGCATTTAAAGCGTTAGCCATATCCATTTATTAAGCATTGTAGTTGCTTCACCATTTACAGCTAACCCATTTCTTCATTAAACCATAAGTTGGAGCATCCTCTTCAAGAGACCTTGGATACCAGGGTACTGTTTTACTAAACAGTTTACACTTAAGATTTGCGTAAGTCTAAAACAACAATTCCTCTTATTTCAATTTTGGACGAAGCAATATTGCAAAGTGACACATCATTGGAATCGTCTCTCCGAGACGCTTCCAATGAAGTGCCACATTGCAACATTGTACTGTCATTGAAGATACTATCCATGTTAATCAATTATGACTTACGCAAACATTTTTCGTAAGTTGTTTAGTAAAACGGGCCCCTGGGTAACAAAAGGATCAACTGCTTGTACTTATTATGAACGATAGCATTACTTTTATGTTGATTAAATTCTTCATGCGTTAAACATATTGTTTTTCGACATCACTTTTTTTGATAAACATACAAAGAGTTTGACATCCTCAATTAGAGACAAATGGAGGAGGAGCTATTTATCTCATGTGTTCAACATTCGTAAAAAAAGTGTTGAAATGGTGTTTTGTCCTTCACAGACAAAGAGCGTGTTTTCTTTTCAATTTTCTGATGATTACCTATGTTTATGACAAACACCACCCCGTCTCAAAAATGAGAAAGCATCAATGATTTTCTTACGTTAAACAAAATCAAGTCTTCACCATTCGACTACTTCTTCAATATTCTAATAAATGTCAACATGTGGACAAACGCCCACCCACCCCGCAAATACAGACATATACAAATTTCTGTGACAGGAGGAGGGATTTTCTATGGGAAAAGGAATTCTACATTCGATCAATTGTTTAATTTATCAATGTTTCGATGATTACACATGTTTCTGTAGTCCCACCTACACAATATAGAAGTATGTTGATCTCATTATTATACCACAGTCAACCACAATGCTATGACTCATGATGTATAAAGATCTTTGTAATGATAATTTTAGTACGTTTGTAATTCATTCAAGTGGGGTATGATGAGCTGACGTGGGAAACGTCTTTGTTTCGTTATATCATTTCCTCATATTGGGTTTTGTGCGTATATAGAATAGTATTGAACTGATTTGACTTATACAATAGTTTATCTATATCTCGAACTTCTGGTTGTCGAGCTATGTGTCGAACATTTTCATGAGCTTCCTACAACCTCGAGGTTTAAAGATTCTACTGTACGTACAAATAGACTTCGTAACGAACATTTAAACACAAATGTGCAAAGATTCACGGTTTTAAGGCTTATGAATATCCAAGCAAGCTGTGTGTTACAAAACATCACAAACACATATATAAAGTCAGTTTTGTTATAAGGAGACCATATTAATATGAAACATAATCGTGGTTTATAAAAGAACGAAAATGTCAATGCGCACCCAGTCATTAGAACAGGACGACAGTGGAGCAGAGGTAGAGCGTCAATCGGAACTACTCGGGTATTTCCGTGAGCTGTGAAATACACCTCGGATATAAGTGTAGGGTTACAATTTTTCGGGTAAATCGGCATCCGCCAATTAACACATTTTCTAAGCGTGCACGATAAGTAGTTCAATGTGTATGGAAGTGTTGGATATCCTTTTTAATCATTTTTTATCAGTAACTCATACCAAAATGACGAAATTGTTGTTGTGACATGTATAGTTGTTTCCTCAATAAAGTTTAACGACTTTTTAGATTTCACATATAACATCTATTATTAAAACACAAGTAAAGTGACGTCATTCTCGCGGGAAACACTATGGCGTCATCCCTATTATTTCAGAGGTGTTTTCATTGGATAGTCATGAAGCGTCATTTTAATAAGCTTTAAACTTTCGCAACAATCGATATAGAATAAATGAGTTTTAACCAAATGAACAGCTGGTCGTGCATTGTAGACTAACGAACCATCGGTGCTCATGTTGCCTAGTGGTGACGGTACTTAAATCGAAAACACAAGGCTCTTATCTATGTATGTTCAAGTCTTGGGAGCACCGTATATACATTTTCATGGGCGTTTTCCCCCATTGCCGATCAGAATGCTGGTGGTTTTTACCCGTCTTGACCATCGGAATCTATGATGAATCGCGCATCACGCTATACCTGAATAATTGTCGACACGATGTAAAATCTAACAAGACAAACTATCAAATATCACCCTCTATGTGGATACAAATAAAAAGTTTGGTCCGGTTTTACTCAAAACAAAATTACAACTTGCTAAGATCGTATATTAAGATAGAATACCCATAGTCCGCTATTTTGAATTATATTCTTTCGTCAAATAACTTCAGTCGTTCTCGGTAAACACCAGTCTGAGCCGGAACTATTCCTTTTAAATAGAAAAGTTTCGGCCCGACCGGTGTATGCCAAGAACGTCCGAAGTAATCCGACGAAAGAAAATGTTTCAACATGACGGATTATGGGTATTCTATCTTAACTCAGATTTATCTTAATGAAAATGTATGATTGGTTGAATTGAAAGCAGGAGTAGATCTCTTCTACCGGTGCATCAATTTTATTATGTACGGTACAATGGGTACAATTCACTTGTTTATGTTTCACTAACTATTAGATAAACGATTTATCAGTAAACATGTTTTTACTTTTAGAATACATTTAACTCATATCTGACCTTCATTCTATTGTAGCTCTATAATAATCGTGGTTTTCGAGTGCGTCAGCAAATATTGGTAATCAGAGATATTTACTTACGTAAATACACGATATACAATATTCAAGTATAAACCCTTTCAAGAACGATTAAATGTCTCAATGATATTCTTCGAATCTTCATTCTCCTCCTCCTCCTCCTCCTCCTCCTCCTCCTCCTCCTCCTCCTCCTCCTCCTCCTCCTCCTCCTCCTCCTCCTCCTCCTCCTCCTCCTCCTCCTCCTCTTCTTCTTCTTCTTCCTCTTCCTCCTTCTTCTTCTTCTTCTCCTCCTCCTCCTCCTCCTCCTCCTCCTCCTCCCTCCTCCTCCTCCTCCTCCCCTCCTCCTCCTCCTCCTCCTCCTCCTCCTCCTCCTCCTCCTCCTCCTCCTCCTCCTCCCTCCTCCTCCTCCTCCTCCCTCCTCCTCCTCCTCCTCCTCCTCCTCCTCCCCTCCTCCTCCTCCTCCTCCTCCTCCTCATCATCATCATCATCATCATCATCATCACCATCATCATCATCAGCAGCAGCAGCAGCAGCAGCAGCAGCAGCAGCAGCAGCAGCAGCAGCAGCAGCAGCAGCAGCAGCAGCAGCAGCAGGAAATCTCAATCATCATCTTCAGTATCAGTACCCTCTATTCACCATCATCATAATCAACAACAACAACTTTTTTTATAATCATATTCATATATAAGCAACAATACGACACAATTAGTATTATTACCATATCATCAGAAAGAAAGGTGCAATTAACCTTCAAGAAGTCAGGATTGAGACAATCCCATGGTCAACTTTAACAAAGGACTATTTATTAGGTAATCTAAAGTCTATGAAGCATATAACGGACATTTAATAATGTCTATATATGATCCAGGTCGATTATAAAAGATCGGCGAATAATTGTGAAATAGTAATTATGAAATAATCTACGAATGGCCACTCCTCCATTAATGCAGAATTACGTCGTTTTCTTACGAAACCGACATGAAACAGTGATTTCAAAATATGATGAAATTGGAAATTAATCTTTTGATAGGGCAGAAAACATTGTGGGAAAAGGAGAAATTGCTCGATAAGAGCAATTTCTCTTTTTCCCACAATGTTTTCCAGACTCGTCTTGAACAAACTGTTCAAATGTCGCTATTGTTTTGGTAATGGGTTAATTCATGAATGGACTTATTTGATATCCCGAGCCTAATTAAGATCGGTGATTTACCCACGCCGTCTGTAGAAATACTAAGATTCGGTCGGAATACTATGACAACGAAGTAAAACTTTTAAAGGTCCAAAATATATAGGGACGACTTAGTTGGCAAAACTCTCACTTCTCTAAGATAATGGATAGAATAGAGAAGGTTAACTTGATATTCACGTTTTTAACTATTTCTTTTAAAGTTTGACGTCAGTTCACCCGTTCACCCAAGCTAGTTAGGAAACCGTGTAGGAATCTGTCTCCTTTGAGAAAGAGCATATTGCTGTCGTAATGTCGTTGTTCAGGGTTAAATACCCTTTTTAAACAATTTCCAGTTACATCACTATCATATTAGTCCCTACTGACTAATGGTATGCCAATGGTATCACCAAATCTCGACATGCCATTGTGGGCAGTAAAGTTATGGGTCTTTCTTCATTCATGATAAGCTAGGCTCGCAATATATCACTAGTAGACGTTCATGCAATGTTTGAAACAAACCCTATCTAAACACATTAAAAGCTTCAACTTTTTGGAAAACGGATTCATAGTGAAGACATAACATAACATATGAAAGTTTAATTTAGGCATTAAGCACACAAGCACATGGCCAATATATAAAACTGCATGCGATGGATATGGTAGCCAATATGAACAATATACAGTCACACTTGTGTTTAGAGGCCAGCCTATGGAACTTAAAACAATTGGCTGTTTAAGACAGATTGGCTGTTTAACACAAATTGGTATACACTATAAATCCAACAATGGGATTTTCTAAAGTGGTTGTTGAACGGAGGTTGGCTGCTCAAAAGGATTGTTGCTGAACACAAGTTTGACTGTACATATTCACAATAATTGCATCAGAAAAAAGGGAAATGGGGGAAAGATGAGACAAGAAAAAAAGACTAGTGCATGTGTATGTTTTACTCAATGAACGAATACCAACGTCATTATAAACCCCCAACGATCGGACGAGAAATTTGACCTGGGAGTGATTAACCTTTAACTAGCTCAAACCGTTTCCCCCTATGAGATAATCGGATCCGTCCATTTTCAAATCATAAACAGACGATGAAAAATAACATAAGGATACATTTTAGTTTTTTTTATATTGGATAAAAACTACTACGACAAAAAGATAGCTTGCTTCATTAGAAGCAACTTTTTTTTGTCAAAGTGTTTTAAAAGTCTTCAACACCAGACGACTTAAAGTAATATATTATGCAGTAATGGATTGAAGGTATTTCATTATCGTCTTATTCATGAAATATGAAGTTTTCTAGCCGTTATATCTACAAAGCAATCCTGCTACATAAGATGATATTTGTTAATGCTGAACAATTTCAAAGTCATTGGACATTCTCGATTTCGTAAGGGCTAGAGTAGTTTATAACCATGATGAAAGGGTTAACGATAGAGTATACGTGTACAGTATGTAAATATATTTATCGTACAACCGCAAATCTAAGGGTGCGATTTGGTATTATAAAAGCCCACGTAAATTTTACTCACATGCCCTTAATAGGTATGTTACTAAATATAGAACACGACGTAAACATTGAATGATGTCATTTTCCCAATCTAAGAATAAAGTGATTATGGAAAGGCCTAGGACATTATACGATTAGAAACAAGGACTTGCTGTTGCAAATCTGGTTCACATTGGTAAAGCTATATTTAGCCTTGGGAGGGAGGGTGATCGAAGCTGCCTATATTTTAAGAAAGTGTCACAATAACATGAAATAGTGAATGATTGAACGCTACACATACAATAAAACGACAAGAAGGGAATTTCTTTATCTTAAGCAAATTCTGCTTTGGTGGTTGTGACTTGAAAAATATATCTGGCCGACATTCATTCAAAGTCCTCTGTATTTAAGGAGAGGTCACGCCCCATTTTACGTACTTATACAATATTCTTACAATCATTCGACAATGACTCCCATGGGCCAAACCTATCTACACTGTATTAGGAAGTTTACAGACGTCAGAAATTGCAAGCTGAAAATAAAATTTTTCAAAGATTTGATAGAAACCACTGTGGCAAAAGAATAAATTGCTCATGACGAGCAATTTATTCTTTTGCCACAGTGGTTTCTAAAGAGATCAGTGACAAAACTGACAAAACTGAAAAATATTTGAACGACACTGACGAAGGGGACCCATTTGGGACCTGTTTCAGTAACCTACTATAACTACAAGTTAAAATGGTATTATGGAATAGGGGTTAATGTTGTGCTACGTGCAGCTAGGAGCGTAATTGTACCGAAATTGAAGACGATTTTTTAACTGTCAGGGTTTTACATCGCGTCAACAATACCTAAGTTATATTGCGATTCCTTGTTTTACGGAAAATAGTTGCGTAAGTAACTATAAGCAACGGTAATAGCATCACAAATTATCAATACATAAAATATTGAAATGTGACACTTTATTGGAAGTGTTTCGGAGAGACGATTCAAATGACGTGTTACTTTGCTATGTTGCTTATCCCAATACTGAAATAAATGGTAGGTTGTTTTGAACATACGCAAATTCTTAGCATCAGATGTTTGGTAAAACCCTACCCTGGTTCATTAATGATGGAGGAAGACCCCATACTTTACTGTCCATAAGGACTGGTCAATTCTGGATAGAAGCATCGTTTTCCCGTCAGTCACCGAGAGACTGCATGAATTGTGCTGTGATAGAAGCATCGTTCCCGCCAGTCACCGAGAGACTGCATGAATTGTGCTGTGATAGAAGCATCGGCTTTCCCGTCAGTCACCGAGAGACTGCATGAATTGTGCTGTGATAGAAGCATCGGCTTTCCGTCAGTCACCGAGAGACTGCATGAATTGTGCTGTGATAGAAGCATCGGCTTCCCGTCAGTCACCGAGAGACTGCATGAATTGTGCTGTGATAGAAGCATCGGCTTTCCGTCAGTCACCGAGAGACTGCATGAATTGTGCTGTGATAGAAGCATCGGCTTCCCGTCAGTCACCGAGAGACTGCATGAATTGTGCTGTGATAGAAGCATCGGCTTTCCGTCAGTCACCGAGAGACTGCATGAATTGTGCTGTGATAGAAGCATCGGCTTTCCGTCAGTTACCGAGAGACTGCATGAATTGTGCTGTGATAGAAGCATCGGCTTTCCGTCAGTCACCGAGAGACTGCATGAATTGTGCTGTGATAGAAGCATCGGCTTCCCGTCAGTCACCGAGAGACTGCATGAATTGTGCTGTGATAGAAGCATCGGCTTTCCGTCAGTCACCGAGAGACTGCATGAATTGTGCTGTGAAATAAGAATTCGGAGAACACTTCTTAGTATTCAGGTCTGGTTTGTTACTCGTGTTTAAAGCAACCATATTTAAAAGAGACTGAATCATGGTGTATAGCACAAATAACCAGGGGTCGACACTAACTTCTTTACCAAGGCGATTTACAGGACCAGTTACTTGTACAATCTATGGGTCCTACACGACTTCAGTTGGACCTTAAGATGTCATGTTGTCAATTCTTTTATATTATAAGATTAGAGTCATGAATTTCCTTATGGGAGATAAAGCAAATTAGTAACAATAGCCTTCCTTTTGAAATATATGGAAAGGTTAGATTTCATATGAACTTTCCTCAATTTCTCGTGGTCACAAGGACCACCCAGATTATGAAGTTACGGGTCCTGTGGGCAAACCAGGTGGTCAAGGACCTAAGGACTTGAATGAATAACTATCTAACTATGTTTACAGTTGAATACGGACACCAGTCGATTTGAAAAATCCAGTTTACGCGTCCTGTATTAAGACAGTCTTGGAGTAAACATCCTTTTCACATATTGTATTCAGAGCGGTCGTTTGAAAATGCATGGCTTAGAAATGTAATTCAGCAAACATTTTAATCTATTTTTTAATGCAATACTAAGTCAACTATATTTTAAGTGTCACCATACCTTGTAAAACCTATGAACTAAGACAAAACATAATCAAAGAACTATTCTAATGTATTTGCTTGTGGATTGTTATTTTTTTGTATGTATACATTGTATTCTGTTATTGTATGTTTTTCTATGGGCACTGTACTTGAATAAATATGTCTATGTCTGTTTCTCAAAACTGCTTGCATTCCCCAGTTAGGTCAAGGATCGTTAAGTAATTCGAAAGGAAGGTGCCATTATCCTAGAACAAACGGAAAACTACAGGACCCTACCTTACACTGTTGTTTTACTGAGGTGGACGTTTGATGTCTTTAAGATAATTACAGTGTTTTGCTATATTTCTGTAAACCATTGAATGGTTTATTAATCTTTATAATATTGTTTCCGTCTCGCGTTCTCATTGGCTCTTCCATTGGAACTGATGTTTATTAACCCTTAAATTGCTAAGTAATTTTCTAAAATGAGATTTTGTGTCGTCTGCTTTCCAAAACCTTAAATATCTGCTTAATTTTGATGAGAAAAAATACTCAGAGTATCAAACAGGTTTGATCACAGGCAATCCGCCTATTTACTTGGCGGCTGGCCTGGATCCAACATGTTTGCATAAGCATGAAGTCGGTTTCAACACTATAAGTGTTAACAATACTTTCTTGTTGTTTAATCTTTTAATTTGGGAAGAATAAAGGGTTTGTGCCTTTGTTTTGTTATGTTCTGTTCATATCGTTCTTCTTTTCTATTTATTTCATTGTTGTATGCCCTTGCTTATATACAACATTGGATGAATGGATTTTCTCTTTGAACTTATAAATGGTTACGCAGCGTATCGAAATATGAATCGCTTGTTGCGTGTTTAGAGTTGTCTGAAAGAATTCGGACGCCTCGGGATACTTCGTGAGCGGTTGTTTGTCCGAAACACTGGCGAACCATAACACATGTATTGCAAAGGAAGCACGACTACCGCTTAAAAATGATGCATAAAGGTCTATAAATAGATCTATAAAACCTTCAAGTCTGTCGTGCTGGGGCCTGTTTTACTTAACAACTTACGGAAAAAATTTGCGTAAGTCATAATTGATTAACATGGATAGTATCTTCAATGAAAGTACAATGTTGCAATGTGGCACTTCATTGGAAGCGTCTCAGAGAGACAATTCCAATGATGTGTCACTTTGCAATATTGCTTCGTCCAATATTGAAATAAGAGGAATTGTTGTTTTAGACTTACGCAAATCTTAAGCGTAAACTGTTTAGTAAAACGGTACCCTGGTGTACAATGAACTGTTTGATGTAATGTTGTTGTTGCTTTGGAGCTGTTTGAACCTACATTTTTTGTTATCATCTTTATATTTGTTTTTACTGACCATCTATTTGTTAGGTGCGTTCAACCTTGGAGTCAACACTTTTTGTAAAGTTATCTTTTTCCACAACCCAATTCTCTAGGAATATGCTCTAATGAATAGCTTCATCTATTTAGCCAAACGCAGATGATATACCCACAACGAAAATTATCTATTTAGACACACAAGCTCACCTTGCATTCTTTTACTGGACCAAATTGAAAGTTTTAACATATGACATTAAAATTCTATTAGAAAAGTTGTTTTTATTTCGGAGCATTGCGAAAACATCAATGTGATAGGGATAGAAATCGTTCTTAACACGCAATTCCCACTTTGAGCACAATGATTTTGAATGTCTTCAACTGCGTGTGCAAAAATTACAATAAATTTGAAATAATTCGTTAACTGATATTATCGTTGGTTAATATCAGTTAGTTAGCGTAACTGCATATCGCTTTACAACTTGTACACGGAGAGACTAAATAAATGAACAAGTCCATAGTTCGTCAAACTGATTTCTATTGTGTTCTATAGTGGATGTAACAAAGTTAGGTAGATTCTAAGAAAAGGCCAATGATGCAGTTTGGGACCACACAGCAATGAAACAAGTGTGATTTGAAAAATGTCTTTTTGTCACAATTATTTCAATGTTTCATGAACACAATCCCAGTAAATACGGATACCCTTTGTCTGTTTGACGATGTGATGACTTGTCTGCTTAACCCTTAGAATGCTTGGTAATTTTCTAAAATAGATTTGTGTGTTGTCTACTTTCTAAAACCTGAAACATATGCTTAATTTTGTTGAGGAAAGATACCCAGAGTAGCAAACAGGTTAGATCATAGGCCAGCCGCCAATTTACTTGGTGGTTGGCCTGGATCTAACCTGTTTTCACAAACATGAAGTCGGTTCCAGCACTAAAAGGGTAAAAACTTCTATGATCACGGAAATGTAAACTTGATACTTTCAAAGAATTTTCCTTGAGACTTCTCTAATGCGGAATTTGTATGTAATCAACCAATGTTATTTCGATCAGAAACTGCTTCCGTGTTCGACATGTTTTTGTTGTTCTGGGAAAACGCAACGTTTCAATACATGCATGATTCTCAGAAAATGATCCGTGTATGGTCCTGTGACAACTCAGTGCTCTGTTAAATGCGCTAATCCCATTGTTATATATCTACAAGACTCTTAGAGATCGGTCACAAACCTTTCATCATTCCATTTTAGCTATTGTTATTGTTGTTGTTGCTTTTTCTAAAGTTTTATGAACAGCTGTTGTACATCAGGAAGGGAATCGGTGGATAACATGACTGCAATTTATGTATATAAGGCTGCAGCATCACTGCATTTCTCTATGTATATGTACACCTGTATTCTCTTGTACTCTGTGATTATTAAAATAGCTATCAATGGAGACATGTGTCATACTCTCTATTGTCTTACCCACGTTAAATATATAAATATATGTGTATACATATATAACATGACTAAAGTGCAGCCCTGTCAAATAAGTATCAAAAGTTTTGTTTGGAGCACTATCTGCCGTTTTATGACAAAAGCAGATGTAATTTATATGGTCTTGCCGTTTTGTCAACGGTATTCCATTTGAGCGGCGGTCATCCTCTGATCCCAGCTTCCTTAGCAAACAGCAGGGACATAGCCTTAAAGGTCATTGTTCACAGAAATGGAAAGTTTAAAGTCAAAATAAAATGTCGTTGAAACTAAACATTTGTTTTTTCATTTTTGTTTGATATACAAATAAAACTAGTTATTGATAGCATACCATATTCAGGTAGCGTCAATCTATGTAAGTATGTACAGTTTATATGCGGAAGATATCAAAGCGATGTCACGCTTTTGGATTGAAATACATGATTACACTGTAAACCAATTTTGATTGATTTCGGTGCGTAATAAAAACGTAAGAGCTATTGTGTAGTTATAAAGAAATTAATTTCTGACTTACAAATTCTCCACATCTGTGAACGAGCACCTTTAAACGATATATATAAAATTGTACATATTCCTTGTGTATCCTTTTAAACCTGTACTGCTTGTTCTCCCATATCTTAATTTTGAACTTAACCACAGAACAAACAAACTCAATATAAATCATTTTCAATGTCATGTTACTACCCCCACTTCAAGATAAAACGTATATTCATTTTGAATAAAAAAGTAATATATCGACTTAGGAAAAATCCAAATCATTTTGACACGAAGATTCAATTTACCCAAAATGAGACTTTCTTTGTTCGTTAAATTGCTGAAAGAGTTTATCAAATTGGACGAAAATAGGGTAGACGGATAATAATTAATTGATTTCCTTCAAGAACGTTGCACACAGTTTTGCTGTTTTGTCATTAGCTGCCAGCATGGTATGGCATGAGCGTTCCAATATTTATTTATTTCTTATATACGAAAAACTGAATTATTTATATCTGAATCGAAAAGAAATGGAAACCCTTGGTAGAGATCGTGTTGAGTTCAATGTTTAAGTACATTGCAAGAACAATAATCCTACACACTAAACGGTTTGTCTTAATATTCAAACGAGTCCTTTCAGAGTTAATTGATAAACCGTTATCAACCAAAATAGCCTTTTCCCGGAGGCTGGTTAGGTCCGCTTTGACCCGGAATATTTTTGTAGGTGTGCCATCATAAAATGTATGGTATTTCAAATTCCAGTTCTTAAATAGTCCGTCTCATTGATTGTGTTGTGTGAGGGACAAATGTTAAATTGTTGATGTATTCTTCATCACTAAATAAATGACCGTTTCATTACATACATTCTAAAGATGCTGAAAACCTGTACTTTCAATGATCAACAGTGAGGCGAGCATGAGGGCCTTCAGTGGTTTGATTTAAAACACTTGTTTATAAATACATGTAGTAATGGGTCGCATTTGGACGTATCAAACTATCGTCAAGTGGTAAGGGTGTTGACACATTTCATAATCTGAGTCCAAGACCCTCTTACAAAATTCGATTTTGTCAGTACGAAACTTAAAGGACATTATTTATAAGATAACCCGTTTAAACGGTTTGCTAAACTTGCTGAATATCCACTACAAGTTTATGGAAGGAGGTGATAATTGTATCGATAATCTGGCTTTCTGAGGCTTTAAAGATCTGTGATGTTATCTTAATCGTAAAAGACATTTCATTTAATCTTGAAAAGATTAAAATCTCAATCTGTGTGAGAGTCCTTTCAACACGATTAACTAAATCGAACGTTTGGTACGTCGATTCTACTGGCTGGCTGGCTGGCTGGCTGACTGGCTGGCTGACTGGCTGACTGGCTGACTGGCTGACTGGCTGACTGGCTGACTGGCTGACTGGCTGACTGGCTGGCTGGCTGGCTGGCTGGCTGGCTGGCTGACTGACTGGCTGGCTGGCTGGCTGGCTGGCTGGCTGGCTGGCTGGCTGGCTGGCTGGCTGGCTGGCTGGCTGGCTGGCTGGCTGGCTGGCTGGCTGGCTGGCTGGCTGGCTGGCTGGCTGGCTGGCTGGCTGGCTGGCTGGCTGGCTGGCTGGCTGGCTGGCTGGCTGGCTGGCTGGCTGGCTGGCTGGCTGGCTGGCTGGCTGGCTGGCTGGCTGGCTGGCTGGCTGGCTGGCTGGCTGGCTGGCTGGCTGGCTGGCTGGCTGGCTGGCTGGCTGGCTGGCTGGCTGGCTGGCTGGCTGGCTGGCTGGCTGGCTGGCTGGCTGGCTGGCTGGCTGGCTGGCTGGCTGGCTGGCTGGCTGGTTGGCTGGCTGGCTGGCTGGCTGGCTGGCTGGCTGGCTGGCTGGCTGGCTGGCTGGCTGGCTGGCTGGCTGGCTGGCTGGCTGGCTGGCTGGCTGGCTGGCTGGCTGGCTTTCGAATAATTGTTTTGATTTGTTGATATATTTATCGATTCGTTAGCTTGAATTATGGTCGATTTTTGATGAAAACATGCATTTAATAAATGTATTAATTCAATGATTTCTCGATTAATGAGCAAAACGTATATTGGTGAATTGAACAATTCATTCCATGCTAAGCTCATCATTTGGTTACGTTTCTCGTCAATGCTAGATATAGCATCAATGTAGGACTATAGACCAATTGTTAGACAGGTGGTAATGATAACAAAGAGGAACTCTTGAGTTTTCCGGCAAAATGGCATTAGTTTACATTGTCGCACCTGTATCAGAACAAATGATATACTGATTGTACAAACGTTTGAATTACTCATCATGAGCAAATTCTCATTTTAGGACAAAGGTTTCTAATCCATTATATCCAGCATAACAAAGGAATAGTTAACACATTACCACCTAACTTCATATGTTTGAGTTTTTGCAGCAGACGATTTTCAAAAATCATTGTGACAAAAGGAGAAACTGCTTGTCACAAGCAATCTCTCCTTTTGCCACATTGCTTTTTTAAACTATTCACATATCATAACAGCAGAACATTGAAAACAGTCAGGTTTCTTTACATGTTTACAGAGCTTTTCTTAAGTCGTCTGCTTCAAGTTAAAAGAAATGTCGTCTACAGGTGTAAAAGTGTTAATTATAAAGCGCACCCTTTCACGAGAGCTCAGACGAGGGAGTGCTTTGATCGTGACACAAACTCCCAGGATACAATCATGGTGTCTATAACATCAATATCGACAACAATGTGTTTACGAATGTGTTTACGAAGAATCGTGCATTTCACAACAACAATAAAACAACATGCGTTCATACACGTCTGTGGGCTTCTGAATACGTTCCAATAACCCATTACCAAACAATAACGAGATTTGACCACTTTGTTGCATGATACTCTGGAAAACATTGTGGGAAAAGGAGAAATTGCTCGTAACGAGCAATTTCTCCTTTTCCCACAATGTTTCCTTCCTTATTAGAAGAGTGATTATCAATTTCATCACATTTCGAAATGTCGTCTGCAAACTCTTACAATTTGTGACGATCGATAATTTGTCCTTTGTTAAATGGTTCACACAGAAGAGTTTTTATTCATAGAACCTCCTATCATTGTGACAAAAGGAAATTTTTTCTAGCGGTGAATCCTTTCTTTGTTTTCCAAAGATTTCCTTAAGATTTTCTACATACACTGTATGTATACATTGTATTCTTGTGAATGAGCCATAGGTCAACATTATCCGATATGCAAATTGCCAATGTCACTGTCTGTTCATTTTATCTTGCTCCTGTTGACATTTCCTTCGCAAAGGTTATAGATTGGGTTTTCATGCTGTTCATCCTGATGTCTGTCAACATTTCGTGAAGGGTTATTTTGATCTATATCTAACATTATATTAGCCTATATCAAGGCTTCAATGCAATACTATAGTAAGTGCTTCATGTTTGTGAAGCACTTACTATAGTCTTGCATTGAACCCTCGAGATATGCAACTGGTAACTTTTAAGACGAAATCACACCACATAAGAAAATGTACGTTTAACACATGAGAAAACGCATAAATGAATATGAAAAGGATGGGGGTTAGTCTATCCATGGTTAGACTTTCATCTTGCCACTTGGATTATTTTGTTGCGCACTTAAGAGTGTCCATATATGGCAAATATGTTAGATATGGTTCATACAAAATATGGAAATTTTTTGGTACACCATACAGTGTGGCTTTAAGGACGAGGTGGCCGAGTGGTTAAGGCGATGGACTGCTAATCCATTGGGCTCTGCCCGCGTGGGTTCGAATCCCATCCTCGTCGTTTCTTTTGCTGTTTTGATTACCTACTCACATCCATTGGTGCGTACGTTCTCAAAGAGTCCAAAGTGAAGCAAAGAAAACTCCTATATTTCTCTGGTATTCCTTGTTGAAACAATTTACAGACGACCATGTGGAGCATACATCTTAAGGAAGACACTATCGCTGGGTACAGGACTACAGGCTTCTACAGGCTTCTACATGTTTCCACAGGCTTCTACAGGCTTCTACAGGCTTCTACAGGCTTCTACAGGCTTTTTCAGGCTTCTACATACTTCTACATGCTTCTACAGGCTTCTACAGGCTTCTACAGCATTCTACAGGCTTCTACAGGCTTCTACAGCATTCTACAGGCTTCTACAGGCTTCTACAGGCTTCTACAGGCTTCTTGTGGTGCTTTCTGAATTACAGATGTCCGTATGAAGCGTTAATTTGTGATATACAATACCAGTCTATCACAAACTACTATGGTCGCTTAATAGAAGATTTACTTTACATTAAAGGCAATTATACGCTGTTGCGAGGAGGCATGTCGAATACAAATCGAATATGATGCAATGGTATGTATTTGAATGCCTGGCGCCAGTATTAAGCCGTCAGTTGTCTTAACCCTTTCCAACACAATAACGACATTTGACCACTTTGTAGCAGGTGACTCTGGAAAACATTGGGGGAAAAGGAAAAATTGCTCGTAACGAGCAATTTTTCCGTTTCCCACAATGTTTTCTGCCCTATCAGAAGATTATTTTCTAATTTCATCACATTTTGAAACATCGTCTGTAAACTCTTTCAATTTAGGACTGTCGAAAATGTGTTGTCTGGGAAAGGGTAAAACACCACGATTCAGTCTCCTTATTAACTGACCGCTTAATACAAGATTGGCTGTACACTAAAGGAAATATCATACTCTTCAGAGGGATAAAATATCCATAACCTACCTGACAAGATTGATTTTTTCTAACACAATAGAGGAGCGAATGTATTCCACGCAATCGGACGAGAATTTAGTACATACAGCGCACGGAAATGCCCGAGTATTTCCGATTGCAGTAACGACAGACCCCTATACCAGTGCGATGTAGCTTTTTGTGTACCTACGCACCGCATCACAGTAAGAACATACGCAGATAAATAGTTCTTTGATTAATACCCAAGGAATATATTGTGACGTGTAATAACTACAAATCGGGTTGATTTAACATTTTGATTAATATCCAGCGAACAATCTGGGAACAGCGAATGTTCAGGAGTTTTTCGTAGAAGAACAATATTTATACAATCGTGCACCTGTCGGTATGAGTTCTAGCTTGTGACGTCACGTCACAACAACAATAACAACGTCTCTATTAATAGCAATCGGAACTACTCGGGTATTTCCGTGAGCTGTGAAATACACCTCGGATATAAGTGTAGGGTTACAATTTTTCGGGTAAATCGGCATCCGGCAATTAACACATTTTCTAAGCGTGCAAGTTAAGTAGTTCAATGTTTATGGAAGTCTTGGATATCCTTTTTAATCATTTTTTATCGGTAACGAATACGAAATAGCGAAATTATAAGTTGTGACATATGCATTTGTTTCATTAATCAAATTAAACGACTTTTACGATTTCACATTTAAGATCTATTTTTAACAACGAGAGTGAAGTGACGTCATTTCCGCGGGAACCAATATGGCGTCATCCCTATTATTTCAGAGGTGTTTTCATTGGATAAACCCGATGTGTTCAGATTGTATTAATAGATTGATTTACCCACAATTATCTAAGCGATAGTACACAGTTTAGTACAAAGCGCATCTGTCGAACACAATGCACTGGAAGTAGTTTGACCGGTCTGTATTTACCGGGAACCGGTCTATTATCTATCAAATATAGACAGCATATTGTGGAGCATGGTGTAACCAAAAGATAGCGATACTCGTACCATCATTAACACGGAAAATTGGGCTTTAAGTTACACTTCTTTTTGTGACAAACAAAGATTCGTAACTTTACGTCTAGCTTTATAAAATTGTAGTAACCCTCCAATCCCACAGGTAACTCTCTTCTTGTGAATCGAAAAAGTGTGTTTAAAGTTTGATATTTGTAAATAGTTTGTATTTTAAAATGACTATTGTATTTTGAACGTGTCAAATAAACCTATATTCCGTTCTGTTCTGTTTAAAAGCACGATACTAGTTTCACGGAAAAGACTCGTGTTCCATTCACGTCTAGGTTAACGCTTCTTAGAAGTACTATTTTCTTCTTCAAAGTAGTACGATTAAAAAGGAACTCTTTAGTATGAACATATGTGAGACAGGCTCAAGGGCACCGTTTTACTAAACGACTTACGGAAAATATTTGCGTTTGTCGAGACTAATAAACATGGATAGTGTCCTCAATGATAAAAACAATATTGTCATGTGACACGTCATTGGAAGCGTCTCGAAGAGACGATTCCAATGATGTGTTACTGTGCAATATTGCTTTGCCCAATATTGAAATAAGAGGAAATGTTGTTTTGAACTGACGCAAATATCTAGAAACAAAATATTAAGTAAAACGGTATCCCGGTCTATTTCACAATGACCAGCCTTTATGACTTCGAGTTGGGCCACACACGGACTTTATACAGGGTAAAGAGCATCCCTGTTGAAATAAACGCGCGAAAACTACGCATTGTCTGACGTCATCCATTAACACATATGGTTTGAAATGTCGTCTGCGACAATCCTTTAGAAACAAAACACGCAGGTAAACGCACACACATACACGTAACCAAGCACACAATGAAGCAAGCAAACACGCACCGGACAGTTACTCGGATTGTCATAGCTGTAACTGCGTAGAAAGAAATATCTACGCCTGGATCATTCGGACTAGCGGACAGGAGAACCGCAACAGGATCGACAGGTTTTTATTTCAATTTCAAATTGCTTCAACAAATTTGCAGTCATTATGTGATGGTAAGGGTATCACCGATAACGACAGATCCCTAACTAAACGTACCAATAAAAGCAGAATGTGCCGGAAGAACCATCACTTCTCTGTTAGTGAGTCGGGGGAACTGCCACTCATGGATATTCAAAACCTACCTGTACCAAGTCCGAATTATCCAGACGTAGATATTTCTTTCTACACAGTTATAGATTGGATCCGCTAAGTTAATCTGAACCTTAACTAGGATGATTCAAACTGTAATTACATCCAATCTCCTACCTTATTAGGTATTTTTTGCATTATAATGGAATCATCCAGGCTATGCGTTCCATGATTCGAAACCCATACGTAAAGCACCTGTGTGATTTCAAGTTAGGTACAACATTCATTACATTCACTCGGCCATGACGACCCCTTCTATAATAAATGCATATAGTCAAACGTAAGGATTTTGGCATAAATCTTAACCAGTTCAAACTAACTATTTTACATCGATTGTGATGCAGGTTCTTACGTGTATAACGTTATTTATCGTCAAATAACAATCATCATCATCCTGCAATAGGCTGGAGATGAATGTTTCTCGAAGAAATACGAGGGTGCCGATATGCAACTTAACACCAACACACTGAATTGTATATCACTCTCGATTGTTTTATTTGTATTTATTTATTTATTTATTTATTTATCCATTCATTTATTTATTTACTTTTTTGCTGTATACATTACAGGTCGTTGCGCCGAAAGTGGGGTCATTAAATGTCATAAAGTCGGCCGGCTTCGAACCCTTGACCGACGCCCGTTGAATCCAGAGGCCAACACTTTTCCCCATTACCGCTGAACTAATGTATTCCGATTTGAGAGGGTCATTCGATCATACCTCGATTTTTCTTCTCTTAAGCCATTACAAAACAATAACGACAGTTGACCAGTTTGTTACAGACAACTCAAGAAAACATTGTGGGGAAAGGAGGAATTGCTCTTAATGAGCAATTTCACCTTTTTCCCTCAATGCTTTCTGCTATATATATCATATTTTGAAATATCCTCTTTAAACTCTTTTAATTTGGGACAGTCAAACATTTGGCGTTTGGTAAAGGGTTTAAACGATCATTTTTCTAAAAGTTTGTTCCCTGTTTGGGATTAAAAAAACCGAAAAAGTATAAATGTATTTCATAATCAGGAAAAGACAAATGCGTAGAATGTCCATATTGAACTGGTTTTGCAACCGTCATCGACAAAGTGGTGCAACTCCATCCCTGAACAATAATACGGTCTATCCCTTACATTATATTGGAGTTTCTGGTTCACTGATCCAAACTCAAAGCAATAGCAGACAACATTGAATAATTATGAAAATCAATGTTATCTTTATTTTATTTGGAAGAAACAATTGTGACAAAAGAAGAACTTGCTCGACACGAGCAAGTTCTTCTTTTGTTACAATAGTTTTCAGAGTCGTCTGCTGAAATAAGGATGAAATGGGTGTGTAGATTTAAGGAAAGGATGGAATGTTGTTTACTGACTTTGTTTTCCAATACACAAGTTGTTTACTGCGTACTGGGTTTAATACAGTGACCAGTTCAAACTGGCCGCAAATCGTTTTATAACTGACCATAATTTATCTATTTATATGGGGGTTTACATCGCATCAACGTTATTTCCGGTATGTTGCGATGTCCGACTCTTGGAGATGGAGGAAGACCAAAAACTTGCGGCTGGTCAAACCATCAGCATTCTGGACGTCCGTGGCATCGCTTTATACTATAATGCCTTCGAGTGTTAATGTTGTCATTGCGAAAAATTGGCAGCAAAACCCCCATACTTGTGGATTTTCCTGTTTTATGTGACATTTACTTCCATAGAATTTTGCAAAAAAACATATACTTTCAGGGCTTAAGTTTGTAGTCTTCATTTGTGATCAACACGGAAAAGTCCTTGTGGCAACAATAAAAATGTGATTATATCCTTTTGTGATATTAATTTCCAAAGAAATATTCCAAGGAAAAAATATATATGACTAAAAATAGTCGTCTTCATTTGTGACCAGAACGGAAGGGTGTCCATGACGACAACAAATATACTGGTGATTATAGCCTTTTGTGACAGACAATTCCATTAAATATCGCAAACAAAATGAACTTTCAGGGATTTTCCGAATTTTCTTTTCATCTGGACTATAAACAAAGTTCATAATAAAAGAATAGATTTATCAAGTTCTTGGTGTTCGTCTAGACGGGGTGCAGCAGACGAAATGTATCAATCCTTTAACACCCCCCCCCCCCAAACACACACACACTAGCCTTTTTGTACAGCTGAGTCCATAGCAAGCGATAGTTGCATGATACAAACATTGGTTAAAGTTGCTTGCTCACAGAAGAGCGGAATTCGAAAGTCAAAATGTCGTGGAAACAATTCCGTTTTTTATGTTTATTTGACATACAATATTACAAGTACTTGTAGCTATTTAAAACGTAATTAATTCAGCAAGCGTCATTATATCGTAGTATGTACATTTCATGCGTGGTAGATCTCAAAAGTGATGTCATGCGTTTGGATTAAGAATGCATGTTAATTCATTGTATACATGTACACACTTTAAAATTAAAAACTGTCTAACCTTGACTCCGTGCGTATTATATAATGCTACAGCTGTGGTGCAGATCCAAAGAACTATTTTAACTTCCAAATTTGCTTACATCTTTGAACATGCACCTGTGTTATATGATGGAATTCAACTATTGTGGCAATTTCACCTTTCGTCGCAATGCATCCATAAGTCGTGTCGGTCCAGTTACGTCGGAAAAAACACTGTAAGAATGCAGAACGGATAAAAGTGTTGGAATGCAGAAAACCTCGTGGCTAAAGGAGAAATCAGTCAAAGAGAAATTCCTGTTGGGCATTTTCTCCTTTTGTAACACTGGTTTCACAAGTTGTTAGCACCTCTCTTCTTTCACTATCTTTCTCTCGCTCTCTCACCCCTCGCTCTCTGTCCCTGTCCCTGTCCCTGTCCATGTCCCTGTCCCTGCCCCTGTCCCTGTCCCTGTCCCTGTCCCTGTTCCTGCCTGCCTGCCTGTCTGCCATCCTGTCTGCCTGCCTGTCTGCCATCCTGTCTGCCATCCTGTCTGCCATCCTGTCTGCCTGCCTGCCTGCCTGCCTGTCTGCCTGTCTGCTTGCCTGCCTGTCTGTCTGCCTGCCTGCCTGCCTGCCTGCCTGCCTGCCTGCCTGCCTGCCTGCCTGCCTGCCTGCCTGCCTGCCTGCCTGCCTGCCTGCCTGCCCGCCTGCCTGCCTGCCCGCCTGCCTGCCTGCCTGCCTGCCTGCCTGCCTGCCTGCCTGCCTGCCTGCCTGCCGGCCTGCCTGCCTGCCTGCCTGCCTGCCTGCCTGCCTGCCTGCCTGCCTGCCTGCCTGCCTCCCTGCCTGCCTGCCTGCCTGCCTGCCTGCCTGCCTGCCTGCCTGCCTGCCTGCCTGCCTGCCTGCCTGCCTGCCTGCCTGCCTGCCTGCCTGCCTGCCTGCTTGCCCTGCCTGCCCTGCCTGCCTGCCTGCCTGCCTGCCTGCCTGCCTGCCTGCCTGCCTGCCTGCCTGCCTGCCTGCCTGCCTGCTGCCTGCCTGCCTGCCTGCCTGCCTGCCTGCCTGCCTGCCTGCCTGCCTGCCTGCCTGCCTGCCTGCCTGCCTGCCTGCCTGCCTGCCTGCCTGCCTGTCCCTCTGTCTGTCCCTCTGTCCCTCTGTCCCTCTGTCCCTCTGTCCCTCTCTCTCTCTCTCTCTCTCTCTCCCTCTCTCCCTCTCTTCTCTTCTCTTTCACTATCTCTCTATCCCCTGATCTTTCATAATTTTTTATAAATATTTTCTTTTCTTTTGTCAGTTGTTATAAAAGAGTAAGTATTGAAACTAAAGCGTCATGGTAGAGCACGCCCAGTATGAAGATATAGAAAAAAAGGAGGAAATAATTGAAATAGAGAACCATAAAGGCCCGGATGTGATTGTAATGAGTAACCCAAATCGAGATACGTGAGTAAACATGGCGGAAATAACTTCCCCTGCATTGGTTGGTCGCTGCGTCAGCATTCTTGGGCTTCAGAAAGTCATTTCCCTGTACCCCCTCCTGTCTTGTTTGTAATGAGCACAGCAGACGACAGTGTTAAAAACACGACAAGGCAATAGTCTATATCTTAACGCATCTAATGACTTATTTTATTTTTGTCTGCCAGCAGACGATTTTCAAAAAGCATTGAAGCAAAATGAGAAATTGCTTGTCACAAGCAATATCTTCTTTTGCCACAATGCTTTATTAATCTATTCACATATCACAACATCAGAACTGAAAGGTTTTTCAAATGTTTACAAAGCTTTTCTTCATTAAGAATCAATGTCGTCCTCAGGTGGTAAAGAGTTAAAGGGTGCAATTCATCGGTTAGACCGATTGAAAGCGTGGAATTAGATATTAAGCGGTGAAAACCCTATTTCAAAATATTGAGCAATTTGAGATAAACTAGATCCATGGACATCATTGTTGGTTTCATAAACAGTCTGTTACCAAAGCATGTTCGAACAGAAAAGGGTATAAGAAAGACCTAATAAACTTATGATGTTTATTAGGTCTTTGGGTGTAATGATAGACTAAATGTGACATCTAAAAGATCGATTCTTCCTGTTAGCTACGTTTATAATGATATTGACAATTGAAATAAAAGCAGAAGCAGACATTTGCGAAATCTAAAAGAAAGAAAATGATCAATGCAATTAGATGTTGATTTTAAACCTTTGGAACAAAAAAGTCGACAGGAGCCAAAGTCCTAAAAACCAGGTTTTTAATACTTATAATGTTGGGTTGACTTTTGTGTCGTCTGCTTTCCAAAATCTTAAATATCTGCTTAATTTGATCAGGAGATATACTCATATTAGCAAACAGGTTAGATCACAGGCCAGCCGCAAATTTACTTGGCGGCTGGACTGGACCTAACCTATTTGCATAAACATGAAGCCGGTTCCAACACTATAAGGGTTAAGATATTCGCAGCCAGGGATTGAACATTTCATATATATATAATGCATTTAGTAACTATTGTTTGAGCCTAACAACTTCTGTCACTTCGGCGTATGAAGTTTTCTGTGTGGTAAAGTTGGTAATGATAGAGTGAGGGACCAATCGAGAATCCGACTGACTTTTAAGCACAAATGAAACCTTTCAGCACTGTGAAAAGAAGGAAAATTAATCGGTTCATCTACAGTGATTTCCCAAAATTCCCAACATTCTTTGGGAAAATTACACCACTCCAACCCAGGCTATTTATAGAACAGGAAGGAAAGATTGCGTTGGTTATCGAAATACCCCTCGCGGGGCCCCAATTTACCGTTAACCGTCTGGTCTGAGTTAGTTTTAAAGTATCGATTTATCCTGCAACCTTTACCATCTCCAGGCAAGTGATTTCTACACCCACATTTTGAAACAATGCATGAAAACAATTGAAAAATCATTTAACAAAATCAGTAGTCTTATAATGTATGTGTACATTGTATTCATACATGACTGTCTTCTTGAATGTGACCTTAGTCTGTGGTTGTATTTCAATTGCATGTGCAATGGAAATTGTCAAATGCCTTAATGTCAAGTGCCATATGTTCTCTGTTTACTAGCCTGGGGTCCTGGCCCATGCTAACCCGCATTAGGGCCAGGTGTCAGAGAATGAATTGTCGCTTCTGATTGGCTAACGGATTGCCACTCGGCTAATATGAAAAGATGGCGTTTGAATTGTGCATTTACCCTTTTTTACCCTCATCATTTTTACCCTTTTCCATCCCTTATCCAGGGTAGCCTTTACCAGAGACATAGATCTATGTCTCTGCCTTTTCCTTTTACAATTGTCATACAATACTCCATTTTTATAAATTAATTGCATTTAATGGATTTTGTTCATTTCATTTCAATTTTCTATTAATTTATTGTTGGATTTAAATATTGAGATTCAACATATCAGATAAAATTAATATCTTTTGTAAAAGAATCAAACTTTTTACTTTAGTAGTTCTCTCTGAATGAATTCTACCAAAAATACTGTTTATATATTTAAATGAGTTTTAAATCACACACAAAACAAATTTAATGGAATATATATTGGAAACATATATCTCCACCAATCAATATAACATATCATCTTATTTCCTTCTGTGCTTAAATTTGAGGCTTGTGAAGTGTTCATAGGCGACTTTGAAGAAAGAAAGACCACACAAAAATGTGAAAAAAAAGGGATTTTCTTCTATCTTTCCCATAACATCTTCATTTAAATCAAATTCAACGACACATAAAAGGAAAGGGTAAAGGGTTTCACTTATCTCTGGTTAAACAATCACGAATTCAATTAACAGGCAATAAAGATAAGAATCCCACCGACAAGAGTTATGGTATATCAACGAAACGGCATCTGTATTTATTCCCTTTATGCAGTCATAAGTTAAATAACAAACAAGGAAAAAAGAACGTGAGTTTTCTTTTCCAATAATAATCAAAAGCCAAGCTTCTCGACAAATTAAACACCTTTATTTTTCGTTTTGACAAAATCATATGAAGCCTACAAGATCAATTATAATTAGTATTATATTAAACATTATCGCTTAAATAAGCGTATTTAGTGTTGTTTGAAAGTCTGCTTTAACATAAGAACCGGTAGTTGACGAAGTCATCAAGAAGATGGGGAACGCATGATCTAAGAATAAAATGCTTTGGACACATTTAAATCTCAAGAATTTGATATTAGAATATATACTATTCAAACATATACTGCTTATCAAACGATTTTTTCCAGATATATTCTTGTCTCGTCATATCTCGTCTTTTAAAACCACGTTTAACTCTAACTTTGGAAGATTGACAAGCCTTCCTTTATTCTGTAACTATCTTGTCAATATTTCAATGGGGCCATACTAAATACCTTTATATAACAATTTAAGCAAAACCATCTATTACAGAAATTCCACCATTGAGTTTACTTTGATATACTCCGGATTTGTTATATGGTAAAACACGACGCAATGAGCTTTTCAATACTTGTGTCACAAACACAACCCTGTTTGGGCGATTTGCGCGGTGTACTGCATTTGTGTTCCATTACAAAACACAACGCTATAAGATACAATAAAAACCGGAGTCACGGCTTCATCTCAAAAGGATCTAACGCTAAGTAGGGTGTCTAGCTAAATAGGTGCATTTTCTCATGAATAAGCTTGCAGACCCTTAATCGACGCGCATGCGCAGTCGATGTTGTTTCATTCGGAATACCTCGGCATAACCGAACACTATTGTGTTCGGTAAACTTTCTTTGACACCTGGCCCTAGTTCGCGGTATACGAACGGGCCAGGACCCCAGGCTATCTGTTTACAAGATGTTTATACAAGGATTATCAAACGAAAAGCAAGAATATAAAAATCAACATAAGTATATGTCTAGTCAAAACTGTCCACGAGCCAATAGTGAGAAAAAACCCTTTGTTTGCAATTACTTCGGGAGACATCTACGGGTGTGAAACTTGTAACGTTTATTTTGCATAGGAGGTTCAGGGAAGTCCCGTTAACTACTTGACGGCCATTGTTGTTATTTATTGATCGGTACATTACACTTAATTCCCTCAAATATGCGTGATGTGCGTTCCTAATTTGACAACAACTGCAGACGAGACTTAAAATTCATTCTCTGGTTATCTGTAATTTAGATATCTAAATATTCAGAATAGTTAATGATTTATAGGAAGTTGCTCGCTCGTTGCGAGGAATTCCCTCTTTTATCAAAGAAATTAGGTTTTTACAAACGTAACCGGTTTGTTAAAACGGATCAGCAAATGAAAAATGGGTTAAAACCGTGCCTCTAGTCGAAATAGGTCGAGACAGACAATCTCATTAATACGAGGTAAGTAAACAGGATATCACGAATATATGTAATTCCTATTATCGTAAATACGTCAAAAATCAACGAAAACTGCACTTTGAGAGGGAGTTTTCCATTATGTTTGGACTGTTTTATGTCATCTGCTTCTTAATTCCTCTCGATATCGCTTCCATGGATAAAAAGAAGGGATGAAATCAATCAAGTACGTTCATGCTCTCTTTGTTTGCGCGTTTAACAATGACCTTTCGATACTGCACAACAACTGGATCAAACCCGATCTCTGATTGGTCCTGCGGGATCACGTGGTGTTTCCCGAGTCTCGGTGAATGTACCGTGACTCAACTTGAATGTCTCTCACGGTACTATGACTACATTGCTTGTACACTGCTTCTCCTTTATTTGGCGGGTCAATCTATTAATAGCCACTGATATCACGAGGAAAATAACCAGTCCTATTTTAACGCCGTGATTTGATTGGTCAGTCGGTTTCACGAACGTTTCGATTGGCTGGCTAAACACAATCGTGACGTCAGTCGCTTGAGAAAAGCCAATGTTTTACTATGAAGTGGCATAGTAGTAAACGACGCACCGACGAACACACATCGCGGTAGCCAGTGAACGATATTGGAATACATCAACAATAAATAGGGATTTAATTCTCAACGTTATACTTCAACAAAAAACTTTGTGAATTATTATCTGGACTTACAAGTGACAATGGCTGGTGAAGTGCATCGATTAATCGCCTTATCCCTCGGGAAAATCGCTCTCTCCCGTCAACAACGAGGCGGAATTAATCTTCACAAAAACCTGCTTGTGGCCTCTGTGTTACACAAGGCTCGGACGACCTACATGATGGACAACTTCCAGACGCTCATCGCGAACCGTAAAGCCCAGGCGGAGCGGGAAGCGGCCTCCAAGATGGTGGTGGAAGCGCCGATTATCGAGGTATCAGAAAACTTTAACGATGCGGAGGTTGAACAGAGTGATTCGGTCGATGATCAAGTTGTCCCGTCGAATGGGGTCACCGACTACGAGAGTAGGGTGAACGGTGAAGAGGCCCCAAGTGGGGATGAGGAGTCGGACTATATCAAATCAGACTCCTCTTCGCGATGTGGCAAGGAAAACTTGTCGCCAAGTGACGAGGAAATGTATGTCCCGGCCAGTTCCTGTAAGTTGGACTCGAGTGAACCTCTAACACACACAGTGAACAAAAGATCGTTTAGCGTGCTGGACACTCCTGTCATTGTAACGGGAAAACAGCCGTTACTCGAGCACAATGAAAACATCGATAATGGAAACAATCAGTTGCCTTCATGCAGATGCGCTGGGGCGAAACGAAGACGGTCCTGCCTGGACTCGAGTGACTTGGTGAGTCAAGCTAAGCGGGCTCGATTCTCCGAGGGGTACGATAGTTGTGAATCGGATTCGGAGATTGACTATGATTCCTCATCAGAATCACATGACTATGTTAACATGCAGACGGAGACAACACAGGTGACCAGTTTGGTGGACATTTTCAGCACCGGGTTTTCAGGACTATACAAGGAAACTGAGTCGAGTTCGGACAATAGTAACGGACATACGGGTGGTCAGATAAATGTGTACGTAAGTGCCGATCATCCATTAGCCGGCACCCAGTTTGTGTTGAAGGACGTCTCTTGCGCGACCCAAATCAAAGACAATGTGGCCATCCCAACACCTATTGCCCTTGCTGTATAGACTTGTGACTGGAATAATTCAGCAATCATGTGTCATTTATTTATTTTACACTGGAATTACATGTTAAGATTCTTAGTATCCCAAGATTTTCTCGACAATATGTTAAGCAAGCGGAAATTGCAAAGTATTATAAATGCCCTAGTGTGTGTCTTGCAATCAACAAGCCAAATGTGAAATGGATCATTTAGCGCAATTCCTTAGCCTACCAATGTTGCCTGAATTCTAATGTATTGACTAGAAATTCCTAAGTTGTAATAAGAACTTGTTTCACAATCGATGTAAAATAAGACCAATAGGGATGTGATCGACATATATACAGTTATTTATATGATAGCTATAATTATGCTACCGCATACCCTTTCAATCATGAAATCCAGATCTCAAACATGAAATATTTTTTGGATCTTACAAATATGTGATTCTTCAATTGAACCAGCTTTTAAAATGCTCAAAGATACATTGAACATGAAGTTAACCTTACAAAAGGTATAAGGTGACATTATTCAGATGTTCAATGTTAACACCATGACACCTTCTCTAAAAAGATGCGAATTAAGACAAAGTCGTAAAATAATCATAAATCGTTTCATAGCATCATATATATTCTAAAAGTTTCCATTACAGACGCATTTAAAATATCATCCATCAAATATATGATTAAGTCATCACTAATTAGTCATCATGTCGAACGGAAAGCATTTATCGTCATCCGTCCCACGTAGTTTGTCACGTGGTTTTGTCATCATCGATACACACCCCGTCAACACATTCTCTGGTCAACACTTTTCCGCCATTCATACCTCAACAACATCGCAAATATGGTTAATATTTTGTTTAAAGTTTTCACATATGATGTTTGATACATGCTGTTCTTTAAACAATTGGCTGTAAATATCAGCAGATGCTTGCGTGGTTTCAGCTTTCTCCGGTCGAACTGTCTAAAATCTCGTTCTCATTTACGTCACGCGAGTTTACTGTGTTCTAAATTAAGAATCGATCTTGTTTACGTAAACAGTTTTTCCATCTAGAAAGTACGTCACATCGGTCGCTGGTCAGTTGACTGACCTCTCTTAGGTTTCATAACATGGGCGGACCCTCTAAACTTGACCTAGTTATAAAACAGCGATAAGAATTTGGCAAACCTTCATCTGTTGCGTGAACGACGTGATTGGTTGAAATGTGTTCTATTTATAGAAACGTATGATAACGCAGTGGATGTTGCGTCATCATATTTTTCGAGTATATGATAATGGAAAATTTCCAGTTCATGCCGGTTTGTTTCATCATGATGTGCTGCTTATGATATAAGCTTTGTGGGCCTTACAAATCGTTGAAAAACATTTTATCAATTAAGTACGGTGATATATATTTCTCGTTAAGAATTTATCTTAGAATCAATCGGTATCAATTTAAAAGCGTTGAGAATCACAACATGTGTGATTTTATCCAAGTTCGGAAAGATATCGTAGACTTATATAAAATTCGCAAGGGTCTGAAATTAAAGGGTAATTTAAATCAACGTTTGCTTAGGGTAAACATCTACAGAACAAAATATTCAAAATCTTAACTTCGAGAAAACACGGACTTAAGTGTTAAGGGTTAACCCCCGCAGCAGACTAAAAAGCAATGAATCGTCTGCCTACATAAGCCCGGGAACCAGTGGTGCGTTACGAATAGACTAGGTCGATTTCTTTGTTCCGGCTTATCGAATCATGATGTGTTAGTGTAGCCATGGTGTTACTACAAAAACCCTTAACTCTTTGTTACTCACATAAGATTGCCAGCAGTCAATGCTTGGTGTTTTGAAAAAAAGAAATAATTGAAAAGAAATAGTTTGACGAAAACATAAGAATTCAATAAAGAATTAAGCCACTTATTATGGCATGCTTGTCATCTTTAATTCATTAGTTAAGTAATGAGGATAGTTATTCAAGTCTGTTAAACCGAAGTTTGTATTTGTTAATTCTTATGAAGCTGAAGTTGAGGTTTTGAAATCGTAGGATCACAGGAAGAATTTGCTGTCTTGAGAATTGAGAAAAGTTTCTCATTTTGTTTGAATATAATTATCATGAGCGTTTAACGCCTACAAAAATCGGGGAAAGTTCCAATGTATTCACACCTGACCTTTTCTGACGCGTGTTAACTTGTTTACCTGATTCGGGGGCCCACGACGGGGATCTATAATTATCTGCAGGTGTGTCAGATATTGATCGTCACGTGGGATGATAACACCATTTACACAAAGAGTGTTAGAAAGTATACCAGCGGCCAAGTGCAATAAAATAGCGATCGATTTGACTGACTTGATATGAATTAAGATTTTAAATGATTGAAGTCCTTTGTGCTTATGACATCTTGTTTTGACAGCAATATTTTGATGACGTGATCCAGTAATGACAGTATTGCGCCGGAGGGGGGTGGAGGTTTATATGTGTAAATGCATAATTTGATGGATACAATGACAGGTTGATTGTGCTTGACATTGGAGCGGCATTTTAACATCTTTAAGGTTTAGACATCAACGGAAACAAATAGTTGTATTTAATTATGAATTACTTAAATGATCTCCAAACATGACATATTTTGTTATCAGACTAATAATCTTGTTCGGTAAATTCGTTCGATGGTTTTAATGATCAATAATGCCCTTCGAAAAATCGAATGTTGGTCAATGTATTTTTGTTGAATAATCTTTAAGTGATGATTGAATGGTTATTGTAAAGTCAACGATAGTTTTAGAGATCTGGATCAAGGGATAGAATAGGAAGGTTATCCAAATTGATTTATTAATATGATAAAATGATGTTGGTAATTGTTCGAATCTGAAGACTACCTCCAGTGTATGCCAAATCCATGTGATCAATGCCAGCACAGTATAGGCAAGAATGACACAAAGTAAAAAGAGAAAAAACTTCCATCAAATCCCTTTATCACTATCTCTTACACACATTCGATGATCGACTGTTAACATGAACAATCATGCATTGGCAAAAAGGCAACTTTTAAATACTTGAACTAGTAATTGAACTACACAAATAATGTGTGTGAACCAGGACACTATGTGACTGGGGAAATTTAAAACTGTAAAACAATTTAGAACTGAAGCAATCTAACATGTTTGAATGAACATTGATACGTGCTTCTTAATTGTTTAGACATACTTTGTAGATAATTATTTTGGAATTAAAGAATTACATCAATATACCAATGGATGATAACTATTGGATGATATGCATGTGTCTTTGTTTCTTTACAATGTGAAGAGTCATGATTGTACTGTAAAAGTTGTTTCAAACCGAACATAATATGCCATGGCCTCATAATTTATTAATGAAAACTGTGTATATACTAAATATTTATTGAAATATGATGAAAAAAGAATAAAAAACAAATAATGAATAAAAAGTATAAAATTAAAAATATGAAAATTGAATTTATGTCTGTGTCTTTATTTGAGATTGACATTATAGCGTCAAGTCAACATGCAGTACACGTGCAGTGCAGTGCTTGTTACTTTGAACAAGTGACCAAATCCCCCGACAGCTTTTGGTCCGACTCGCACCCAAAACCTTCTTGGCTTCATGCCTAAATCGATTCCCTTGTCCATCATCCAACATATTTCCCCATATGAGAACTTATGATTTGGTGTTAATTGAGAGTGTTATCTGGCGATAAAAAAAGATTAAAAAATATGCGCTTTCTCTATGATCTTCAACAGAAAACCTTTTGTCAAAATGAAACAATTCTCGTTATGGGCAATTTATCATTTTGACATATGGTTTCTACAGGCTTCTCTTGCAGATGCAGATTTCTTCAAAAGTGAGGCAGTATAAAGTAACGGTCAACCCTTTACCAAACACAAAATTTTCGAGTTTGCAGACGACATTTCAAAATATGATGTAATTGAAAAACAATCTTCTGCTAGGGCAGGAAACATTGTGGAAGAGCAACTTCACGTTTGAGCACAATCTTTTCAAGAGTCGTCTGCAACAAACTGGTTAAATATCGTTATGTTTTGGTAATGGGTTAAAATGGAATCTCTACGCATGGAGCATGTGCCCTATACACGGAAGGGCTTTTTGCTCGGTTCACACGCTTACCTGGAAACGCCTTATCAGTGAACACGTTGGCAGGAATGTTTCAGCATACTTAACCCTTAGAATGCTGGGACATCGTCTAAAAATGGTTTTTCGTGTCGTCTGCTTTTAAACACCTTATATATCTGCTTAATTTTGTCGAAGAAAAATACTCAGAGTAGCAAACAAGTTAGATCACAGGCCAGCCGCCAATTTACTTGGCGGCTGGCCTGGATCTAACCCTGTTTGCATAAGTATGATGTCGGTTCCAGCACTATAAGGGTCAATACTCGAATACTTGATAAGCTTTAGCCCACTTTCTGAATCGGAATTTTGGAATACACCCAACTAGAATGGCAAAAGCGTACGCAAGTCCAAAATTGTAGTGGTATAAAGAAATTTTGTTAAGTAACGTGAACTTAACACATTTGCATGATATACACAAAATGTACATACTAAGAGTTGTGCAACGTTTTGTATGGTCAAATGTAACACGTATGACATATTGGGGCTCGAGAATGAGTACAAGACATTGTGACAAAAAAGTAATTTCCTGTCTCATTGATTTGTCATAATCATTTGCTATGTCAAAAGCATAAAAGAACACCACTTGATCAAAACATGAATAGAAGGCAATAACGAAACTAAGAAATGGACAAAGAATGTCGGGGTACGAAAGAGTGAATAGAAGAAAGAGAGAGAAAGAAATAAAGAGAAACAGACAGACAGAAAGAAATAAAGAGACAGATAGACAGTTTGGCATGATTTTCATGGGATTGTTTGACAGGAATCGGAAACCCGTTAAGCCCTTACTCAGAAAATTAGGAGCAGTCAAGCCCCAGTTCTGTGTTAGGCGAGGAAAAACCGGAAGTCTCTTATCAACAGACATGCAGAAAGGAATGTGACGCAACCGGATGTAGTTAACGAAGTTCCACTTGAACGCCGGGAAATCTCTGCGAGCAACTCAAGATTTCCACCTAGCCTCTCAAGCAACCCTTGGCTCTCAATGCATACAAATAATAGAATCAGAATTTATATGTTAAACAGCATTACAGTCAACACCTTACTTGATACTCGACAAGTGACGATTCCAATGACGTGTCACATTGCAGTATCCCTTTCCCAAACAACAAATTTTCAACTTCCCAAATTGAAAGAGTTTGCAGACGATATTTCAAAATGTGATGAGATTGGAAAATAACCTTCTGATAAAGCAGAAAACATTGTGGGAAAAGGAAAAATTGCTCGTTGCGAACAATTTCTCCTTTTCCCACAATGTTTTCTAAAGTCATCTGCAACAAAGTGGTCAAATGTCGTTAATGTTTGCTTACCTCACTATTTAAATAAATGGGAAGGTTGTTTTGAACTTGCACACATCCTTTGCGTACCGTTACTCTGGACCAATGTCCACCTAACAAACGACGTGGACCCTCGTTTACCTCTCCCTTGCTTCACATTCTCCATAGTTTTTTCCACAAACAGATTTAGCCCGGATTCATACTCTTTAATAATTGTTCTCCTCATACCTTTCTCAAACATTTTGATACCTCACTGTGAGATGTCAAACATACATTAATTTGCCCTAGTCTTTTAGAGTTCTTGTTCGCGTGTTCATTGTTGGGGATCTTATGGAAGATTGTCAGTTTAAATTGTTAAATAGGTTTTCTCGTTAAGTAAAGTCTTTATTATTATTATCATTCCTATTGTTGTTCCAGCTATATACAGTCTGCAACCCCTGAAGATACAAGAGTATGACCATCCAAAGTTTTTTCTGTAGCTTCTACTTTTATCTACCCTGTATTTTCGCTTACATAAAAAACAAAGGTCGGTGCAGCCAGCAGTTATATTTTCAAAAGCAAATACGAGTAAATGAAGTTCTAACATCAGAACAACAGAAGAATGGTTTTGAAGCGTGACCAATACCCAAAAGGTAGCACAATCCAGGGATTGGGGTCAGCTCTTGTATCCTATGAATAATTTTTTATTAAAGTCTCATCATGGTTACAACAGACAGTATGTACATATGTTTTCTATAGTCACTGTCCTCATAGCTATTTGCTGTGTGTTTTATAATCAATATTCTTGATATAATGTGGCGTAACCTGACATGTGTGTCTTAAATCCCTCTTGATCAAAGAATATGCTTGCACTGCTATCGAAATTTGAATATAAAATATATAGAATGTGAGTACCATGTATTTTTTCATTGTACAAAATACTCAGAAATTCGACAGATGGATTTGTATAATTGGTATAAATTAGGCACACGTTTATGCGACTTTTACAGGCTTATGCAATCGGAAAATACCAATGTTATTCATAACTTATCGCTTTATATATATTACATTCTACAACAGTTGCAATAATGTGCCTAATAACGTCAACTTAATTCTTAATGTTTTTCAGATACAGCCATTGTTTTCTATAGTCACCGTCCTCATATATATTTGCTGTATGTCTTATAATCAATATTCTTGATATAATGTGGCGTAATTTGACATGTATGTCTTTGAGAAAAATAGATTTCATTTGTGAGTAAAAATGTCATTCTGTATGTAGATATCACTCAAATGATTATTGAATGTATTTGTTTATGATGTGTGTTTTATGGGCCGGTGGTCTAATTACCTAATAAACATTATTGTATATAAAGAGTTACAAATATACAATAACGCCATGTCATTCCAATTCGTATAATAAGAGACTTTTTTGTCAGCATTTAGAACACCAACTAAGGATGTTTAAACATTTTAAATGGCACCTACCGTTGTTCCTCTAAAACTAGTGTATACTAAACACTGAATTAACCAATTACCAAACAATTTGTTTTACCAAACGGTTTGTTGCAGACATTTCTGGAAAACAATGTGGGATAAGGAGAAATTGCTCTTGACGAGCAATTTCTCCTTTCCCCACAATGTTTTCTACCCTATTGGAAGGTTGTTTTTCAATTTCAGCACATTATGAAATGTCGTCTGCAAACCCTTTCAATTTTGGACAGTCAAAATCAGAACGTGCCCCCTTTAAGACATATATATCAAGAATTGAATGATCGCCCAAAATCTGCCCATCCTTAACACACAATGCAAAGTTTTCAACAACAATGATTTATTGTGACCTCTGGATATCGCACCTTTTGCGTTTAATTAACGCATGGCCTACATGGTATTCAGGGATTGGTTTAATTGCAACTGTGTAAAAACGCGCAAACACTGTAAACTCTGCTTGGTGTTCTTGTAAATATGAGTCGACAACTCTCTCTCGCTGTAACTTGATACGTATAAGTACATATTTGTGCAGGTAGGGTTCATCTTGTCTGCTTACTTTAAAACATCATTCGCCAACTCTTTCTCTCGTTGTAACTTGATACGTAAAACTTCAGGTTTGTGCAGGTAGGATTAATCGTGTATAGACGAGCAAGTACCGTGCACTCATTTTAATGAGATGGCTATATATCATGCTTGCTTGAAATGGTATCATACTTATACTAGCCTAGTACATGTGGATCCAGAGGAGTCATAGTATGACTGAAACATTGTTGACACTCTGTTTTATTCCATATAATCAAACAATTTCTAGTACAAAGAATTCTATTTTGACCTTATTTGTTTACAGCGTTTTTCTCCTTCTTAAAATGGTACCGGGGAACGGTACCTTTCCCAAAGCCAACCAGAGTCTTCCCAATCGCAATACCGGACCTTTCCCAATTTCAGTATCACCCTATTTTGTCAAAGATCGAATACATTTTGAACATGCATGCAAGAAAAATTGCGGATCCAGTATCCATATAACTAGTGAGGGGTTTACGCATGGGCCTGTTCCCAGGCTAGCGTGAATTCAAATTCATACTGTGATTTGAACCCACGCTGTAAGGGAACGATTTAATCTCAGATCTGTGCACTAACTACTCATCATAGAGATCCATGGTTCGGTACCTTGCTTTGAGTTTTTAAGCTGTCCAGTGTGTCATCATAAACAGGCTTACATATGGCCCGAACCATAGAAACCTGCAAAATGTCCAACAACAAGGTTAAGATCATTACGGTATATGGAGAAATTTCTCTTTTCAAACAATTTCATCTTTGTCACACTTGGTGCTTGATTCTTCTTTTTCGTGACCACTAGGCCATGGATGGCCCTGGTTCGGAACTAACCAACTTCCTTTACTTGAAGTTTGAGAACTGTCCATTATGAACGCATCTATAGTTTATGCATATGAACCCAGCCATGGATAACATGCATTTTATGAACAGTTCCACTTAAAGGTTAAACCATGCGACATAAGAAAAAAATGCTAGTATCAAACAAGTTCTTTATGCTCAAAACTGGTTCTGTCTGGGGTCGTCTGTTGCAGATATAGGATAAATTGGATTTTTATCGGGAAAATGGTTAACCAAACATGTCCATGAATGAGACAAACAAAGCTACACATGTAAGACAAACTTACGTATTTTATATTTACGTCTCATTCTTTTGTCTTTCATTTTCTTTTGTAATAAGCAATAGACTTAGAAAAAAATACCTTTTCATTATATCAAGGAAATGTAGTTTTCAAATACAATACAATGTTTATTAGGTAATTAGGCCACCGGCCCATAATACACACAGCATAAACAAATACATTCAATAATCATTTGAGTGATATTATACATACAGAATGACATTTTTGCTCACAAATGAAATCTATTTTTCTCAAAGACATACATGTCAGGTTACGCCATATTATATCAAGAATATTGATTATAAGACATACAGCAAATATATGTGAGGACAGTGACTATAGAAAACAATGGCTGTATCTGAAAAACATTAGAATTAAGTTTACGTTATTAGGCACATTATTGCAACTGTTGTAGAATGTAATATATATAAAGCGACAAGTGACGAATAACATTGGTATTTTCCGATTGCATAAGCCTGTAAAAGTCGCATAAACGTGTGCCTGATTTATACCAATTATACAAATACATCTGTCGAATTTCTGAGTATTTTGTACAATGAAAAAGTACATGGTATTCTTTGCTCAAGAGGGATTTAACGATGAATGATTTAATGATGAAACTTTTCGATCTTTGTATTCTATACTGTACTAATTAAAGGACATTTGAAATAGAAGATAAAGCGATACCACTGCGGAAAAAGGTGAATAGGGTCACTCACAAACGAGTTATAACCGACATGCCCTTGAAAACTGCTTATAACCTAAACCAAGTATCATGAAAGGTGTAAATCACCTGGCAGGTTCATAGTCTGGGTTGGGGCTCACTTATTTCAAAGTGTGGGTCATATGCATGTACTAGGGAGCTGTTCAGCTTTAAACGTCTTATGGTCAATAAATATATTCAATATGCTTCGAATCAATGATACAATAACAACACAGTAAGATTTACATTTTGGCTTAATTGTAGATATAACCGTTTCAGCATCATTATCAATAGTATCACCTCATATCCGGAGCGATGCAAAAAGAGCTCGTAACTTAATACGCATACTAATCAGTTTCCTATTGCATAGTAATGCCGTGTTATTTTCTAACCCATTTGACGTAGCATGTGCAATTTGACAATACATGAGTACGCTGTAAACAAATGAATTGACCGTTTGAACTCGGCTGAGCTAAGGTCAACTTGAAGGTGATTGCTTTACCCTTTTTCTTAACAACACAATGTATTTGCTTTAACACATATTGTAGTAAACGAGCCAAAAAAATCAAATGTAACGAATAGTTTCTTCTTTTACCACATAAGACTCGACTTGAAAGAGGACAACATGTTTTATAATTGTTGTCAACTGTAGATTCTCGTCCAGGCAAGTCACTATCTCTTAAAATGCATAAAGATCAAGTTCATGTATACTGTACACGTTCTCACAGGTTCATGGGGATTAGTGCAAAAAGTTCAAACCCGCGTCGAATCGTAGGAGAGTATAGTCCTTCAACCAATTAACCCTTTCCCAAACAACACATTTTCGACTGTCCCAAATTGAAAGAGTTTGCAGACGACATTTCAAAATGTGATGAAATTGGAAAATAATCTTCTGATAGGGTAGAAAACATTGTGGGAAAGGAAAAATTGCTCGTTACGAGCAATTTCTCCTTTTCCCACAATGTTTTCTAAAGTCGTCTGCAACAACGTGGTCGCATGTCGTTATTGTTTGGGAAAATGTTAACCTGCAGCATAAATGTGCCATATCGCAACACACGGTTGGAAAGGGGTATTCGAAGTCTATGGTTAATCTGGTTCTCGTTTTTTTTTACCAGATCAGTGGTGTCATTTCAGTCATTTTATTTTGAAAAGCTGAATGCCTCAATCTTGGAGACAGTCACTGTGACAAAAAGAATATGTTGCTCATATTGAGTGATTCATCCTTTCGTCAAAATGGTTTGTTTCAAATAATGATTTTTAAACTTTATGGACACCAGTTAATCTTGTATATGTTTACATTTCCATTTTGGGGGCCTCCGTGGCCTAGTGGTTAGAGTACAGAACTTGAAATCACATGGCCCCTCTCCGCGTGGGTTCAAATCCTGAGAGGGATATGGATTTTCATGAGAGGCAGTCTCTCGACTGACTTACGGAATGCCGATGGTTCTAACCGCCTTGACCAGCCCCTATGAGCAGTTGAGTATGGGGTCTTCCTCCATCATTAATAGTCGGGCATCGCTACATAACTGAAATAATGTTGATGTGATGTCAAACCCATATAAAAAAAAAACGTTTCCATTGCGTATGCAACTTCTTTGATTTTGGAACGACAAAAGCTTGTCGGTTCATATTAAGTAGAATGTCGTCTGCTAGAAAATATGTAGTATTGGATATTGGAGACGTAAATGCATGGCCCCAATAATATGGCGCGGTTTAAGCAGATGTGAATGAAAGCCGAGTTATTTAAGGAAGAGCTCGATTTAGATCCAGAAGGCGTTATGAATTGTTATAAAAACTTTTGAACTTTCCAACACCTCCCGTTAAGACAGCCATTAAACTATCTCAGCTTTTGAGTTAACTTTACATGTGTAGAGACTTGTTTAAATTTCATTGTGTTTATTCACCTTTAGAAAATAACACAGACTATGACAAAAGGAGACAGTTTCCTTTCGTGACAACGTTTTTGGACGGTGCCCAGAGTAATAGATAAGACGAGGAATATGATAGGTTTACCGTAAAGTTGTACTCGACGTAGATTTTACTTGCTTGTACCTGTACATGTTTTATAGAGTAAAACCTTTTGTTTACCCACATAGGTCATCTTTGGACATTGGTGTCATTACGGAATCCCGTGAGAAGCGGGATCTGCATTGCAACCTTTCATTAATCCACATTCGGCGTGGGTACTGGTTTTATATCCAAGAAGTAGAATCGAAGGTGATTAATCTAAGTTGTAAGAACTTGTTTCACAATCGGTGTAAAAAAAATAAATTTAAACTAAAATTACGGTAGTATATCAATTTCAATGACAAAAGCGAAGTTTTTATTGGTTTGAAGAAAGTGTGTATATGATTGAAATATGATTAAAACGATGATTAAAACGCCCTTAATTCACCACACATACACGGTAGTTTTATAACCTAAAGCCATGCTCTAGTTTAAACTTACTTAAAGGTCGAATCGTTACTTGTCGGGTAGCAATGGCAAGGTTATTACTAGTCCGAATGATCCAGACGTAGTAATTTCATTCTACAGCTTGGATCAACCGAGTTATTACTGGAAATATTTCACTTTGCGACATCGACCTATTTATGCCATACCAAAGGCATTGTTAAACCATTCACCTGTTAGAATGAATATGAATGACAGCAGACGACACAAACGTTTGACCCATAAATATTAATGACAGTGGACGTTTAACCTATTACCAAACAATAAAGACATTTGACCAGTTGGTTGCAAACGACTCTGGTAAGCATATAGGGTAGAGGAAAATTTGCTTATAACGAACAATTTTTCATTTTCTATCAATGTTTTCCGGCCTATCAGAAGATGATTTTTCATTTTCATCATATTTTGAAATGTCGTCTGGAAACACTTCAATTTGGGACAGTCGAACATTTGGCGTTTGGCGAAGGGTTAAAACATTTGACAGATATGACCCCATGGCAGCACACGGCAAAAAGAAACATAACAAGACACTATATTGGGTAGAAATCATTGTGACAGAAGGATAAACTGTTCAGTGTTCTCGGTTGAAGGTTTATCCTTTCCCGAAATAACTGCAGCCGATACGATCCGGCAAAGTGATATGCCACATAGCCTGGGGTCCTTGGTACCGTTTTACTAAACAACCCAAGGGAAATATTTGCGTAAGTCAAAACTGATAGACATGGATAGTATCTTCAATGAAAGTACACTATTGCAATGTGACGTCATTGAAAACGCCTCGGAGAGACAATTCTAATGTTGTGCTACTTTGCAATTTTGCTTTTCTCAGTATTGAAATAAAGGGGAAGGTTGTTTTGAACTTACACAAGTTCTTAGCTTAAACTGTTTAGTAAAACGCTTCCGTGGCCCGTGCGTATACCCCGTACTAGGCGGGGTATACGCATGGGGCGGGATCCCAACCCAGGCTAGGTATCATGGGGATAATGGGGTTTAACCTTTGACCCCTTACCCAGACCGACGCCCTCTTTATGCCCCGAGTTCAGGTCAAACACATCTACCTGCACACACACACACACCTGCTTGCGTCTATCTTGTGATCGTCTTCAGACATAGTGTTCGGTGCATCGTAAACATGATTTCCATGTTTCGTTAACCCTTATAGTGCTAATAGTGCTGGAACCGACTTCATGATTATGCCACAGATTAGATCCAGGCCAACCGCCATGTTAATTGGCGACTGGCCTATGATCTAACCTGTTTTCTACTCTGAGTATCTTTCCTCGTCAAAATTAACCAGATATCTAAAAAAATTTAAAGCAGACGACAAAAAAAATGTATTTTAAGAAAATTACCCAGCATTCTAGGAGTCAATGTGATACCTTTAACTGCCAAATCGAGAGCAACACCACACGATTATTATGAAGTATAAACCAAAGATCTTATACATGTTTATTAGGTCTTTGTATAAACCTATCGCAATTGGGGTTGTAAAATGAAAGGAACAATTGCAACATCAAGAAATTATCCGTTTTGAGCACTTTCTTTATTCGTTTTATCTATTTTCGTGATCGTGTGCATACATCCCGAGTTCTATGTCCACCACATTAATCACTGAGCCACACAGGAACCCATGATACACACGAAATGTAAGCAAATACGATAAAAATATTAATGAACGATCGTTGTTTGTTGCACTGCATGATCAAACACCCTACATATCATAATATGCCAACCAAGTTGACATTACTGCGCAACCAAGAAGCTGATGTACAAAAACTACATTTGACCTTGAATCACGTAAAGTCTAAGAATGAACAGAAATGAAACACAATTCGAGATATCGATGTAACAAGCTACCAAGCAAGGGGGTGGTGCGTTTTTCTAGTGAACCCAAATAATTTCTCTATGGCAACAGACGTGTAAAGTGTGCGTAAAATTGAAAATCTCAAATTTCAAGCAGTATCGCATCTTTTTACCGTTACGCTATCCTTATCAACCTTTTTTTTTTTCGCTTTATCTCAAATTTGTATAACACTTTTGAATAGAATGGTAAGTTGTTGCGTTGATATACTTCATTGCAATGTGTAGAATTAAAATATATACAATAGAAGTTGGTATAAGATAGTTCGAGGTTGTGTGTTTCAATGTTTTTCGTTATTATTGACTCCTTGTCTAGCATCTCCATTTTTTTGCTTTTAACCCTTTACCAAACGCAAAATTTTCGACTACCCAAAATTGAAAGAGTTTGCAGACGACATTTCAGAATGTGATGAAATTGGAAAATAATCTTCTGATAGGGTATAAAACATTGTGGGAAAGGGAGAAATTGCTCGTTATGAGCAATTTCTTCCTTTCCCACAAAGTTTTCCAGAGTCGTCTACAACAAACTGGAAAAGATGCCGTCATTTGGATGACGGGATAAAGTAAAGCGTTAAGATGGCGTCCTCACATCTAACGGTGCAGCAGGGGTAGAACGCAGGCGCGATTTAACCCGTGACCTCAATGCTCGTATCTGATTGGATAATGAGACAGGTGAAATTGACAACAAAACCTTTTTGACATTTCTATCATGCCAGCTGCAACCTCGGCTTTTTTTTGGCTGAATGACATATATCAGACGACAACTAAAACTTGTATTCGAAATAGCCATTAAAGAAAGCAGTGTAACAAAAGAAGAATTTTGTCGAACCTTTTGTCATCATGAATTAACTGCACATAGTCAATGATACACGTGATGTTCATTTTCATATGTTACTCATAACCTTAAGATTGCGGAGATTTTTGCATGAAAGCAACAGAGCAGACGCCTTTATGAAGTACGAACACAGACAACAACTATTCTATGTTACATGGTAGAATCCATTATAAAATAAGCGGAAAATGCTTGTTTTACAAGTATATCCTCCTTTTTTATTAAACTGTCTCTAAAATATCTGATTTAAGTGTTTGAAATGAGTTTGTCTTACTCGAGTAAAAAGGTGAGGCAGGTTTAGTGTGGAATCATAACGCGTTTCTTAAACCCTTTACCAAACAATAACGACATTTGGGCAGTTTGTTGCAGACGACTATGAAAAACATTATGGGAAAAGGAGAAATAGCTCGTAACGGGCAATTTCTCCTTTTCCCACAATGTTTTCTGCCCAATTAGAAGATTATTTTTCAATTTCGCCACATTTTGAATTGCTGTCTGCAAACTCTTTCAATTTGGGACATTCGAAAATTTGGTGTTTGGTAAAGGGTTAATGTATGAAAGACAAGGGTGAGTCAACCCGACCAGGACATCTGGCTAGATCCGCGACTCTGTTTTCCTATTGTCTGCTGACTGGGAGAGGCCACAGCCTTTGTTATTTGAGCCAGCTTGTGTTGAGACTGAAAAAGAAATAGTGTTAATCCATTACCAGACTATAACGATATCTGAACAGTCCGTTGCAGACAAATCTGGGAACATTGTGGGAAGAAGAGAAATTGCTCGTGACGAGCAATTCCTTCTTTTCCCATATTGTTTTCTGTCCTATCAGAAGATTATATTTTAATTTCATTACATTTTCAAATGTCGTCTGCAAACTCTTCCAATTTGGGACAGTCGATTATTTGGCGTTTGGTAAAGGGTTCAGAGACAAGCAGAAAGAAAGAAAACAACGCACAATGAATCAAAATATGTTAAGAAAAACTGTTTCCCAAATATTTGAAATCTTTTACAGGTACAAATGGAAAGCAACAACAGACTATTTCTAGCATGAACCCCCCCTGCTTCCCCATAATGTTGGTGTTACCATTGAAGAAACCGATGTACCAAAATGATAAATTGCTCTTTAAGAGCATCAGATGGATCGAAGTGAGATCTGGCAAGGAAAGGAAAAAACGTTAAGAAAGAAAGAAAGAAAGAAGAAGGAAGAAAGAAGAAGGAAAGAAGAAAGAAGAGAGTAGAAAGAAGAAAGAAGAAAGAAGAAAGAAGAAAGAAAAAGAAAAATATATTATATAATAATATTCATTGTTGTCATGTTTACGTTACAGTCTATCTGTGAAATCTGTAGAATCAGCCATTGCATGAAATGGCAAAAAAACTCAGCCTTTTCGTAAAATGTGAAATGCCCAATTCACTCAGAGATTCATATTCAAGTCAGAGGGTAATAAACCCTTGGAATGCTGCGTAATCTTTTAAAACTTAAAAGTTTTTTTGTGTCTTCTTTCCACAACCTTAAACATCTGCTTATTATTTTGTTGAGGAAAGATAGTCAGAGAACCAAACTGGTTAGATCACAGGTCAGCCGCCAAAGAACTTGACGGCTGGCCTGGATAAAACCTGTTGGCATAAGCATGAAGTCGGTTCCAGCACTATAAGGGTTAACATGTCACATACTCATACATGTTGTTTCTTGCGTATTTTCATACTACTTTGGCAGGTTTTCCATAAACGAAAACATGTACCTTCATTGTAAACTAAACCCATATACAGTGTACAGTTTTGTAGAAAAGGGTTCCATCGTTGTTGTCTCTATTTACCCTTATATGCCGAGCAATTTTCTAAAACATAAATTTGTGTGTTGTCTGCTTTCCAAAACCTTTTATATCTACTTAATTCTGACGTGGAAAGTTACTCAGAGTAGCAAATAGATTAGATCACAATTTACATGGCGACTGACCTGTGATACAACCTGTTTGCATAAGCACAAAGTCGGTTCCAGCACTATAAGGGTTAAAACTGTCGATTTATTTAATTTTCAACTCAACAAGACATTGATGACAAAGGTTATATATGCACTTGTCAGGAAAAACGCAGCGAATCAACACATTCGTTTTTTTCGTCATGTTTTCTGATAGAAGTTTATTAGATGTTGGGTTTTTTTTTCAGGACAATGCTTCTATGTTAAGTTGAATGTTACTTACGAAATAACCCGACCTTTATTGATATGCAATTAATTGTATGTTTAAAAACAATGAACTTATCTGCTTAGGTACTTAAAAACTTATGTTCTGTTCTGTTCTGTTCTATATAACACACTTTGTAGAACAAGGTTTGAACTAAGTATGTTATTCGATATAAATCAAATATCTTTTATTCGCTCCCGTCTGGATTTGTCAGACATATGAGTATAGTAAAACAATAACATTATATTCATTTACATAAACAACAGTAATGTACATATATAAGTTGTAAGGAAACAGAGGTATAATTAATGAAATGGCTGAAAACGTACTGCTCTAGACATTTCATAACTGGCTAAAATCGCAACAAACACTTTGTTTATAGAGATATGGTTAACTATTTACAAAACACCAAATTTTCGACTCTCCTGAATTGAAAGAGTTCGCAGACGACATTTCAAAATGTGATGGAGTTGGAGAATAATCTTCTGATAGGGCAGAAAACATTGTGGGAAAAGGAGAAATTGCTCGATAACAGCAATTTATCCTTTTCCCCGATGTTTTCCAGAGTCGTCTGCAACAAACTGATCAAATATTGTTTGGTAATGGGTTAAGGTTGTACTTGGTTGGACCGACTTTGTTAGATTTTGTCTGTATCCAACGTTTCTTTTCTCGACCCCTGTACGTTATCAGGGACTTGCATGTTAACTCTTTATCAGACATACCACAGGAGTATAGTCGTCTGCTGTGGACAGTTTTGTAAATATTGTGCGTGTAAAGAGAAATTGCTCATTAGAAAATGTTCTATTTGCTCCATTTGTTTCTTGTATGACTATAAAACGGATTTTTTTTAATTTCTTTATTTGTTTTTTGCTTTGTTTTCTGCAAACTTTTTCAATTTCTCGAAAATGGGCGCTTTTAAAAAAAATATTTCGAGTTCATAAGATATTGAAAGAGCAATATGTGATTTCCATTCAATAACATTGCCTGATTGAAATGAAGAACAATCTAATTTTTCAAATTTCATTGCATTTCAATATGATACATTTTAGGTTTATTAGGTCTTTTGTTTGGGAGATGTTAAAAAGCTGGGTACCGTTTTACTAAACAGTTTACGCTTAAGATTTGCGTAAGTCTAAAACAACAATTCCTCTTATTTCAATATTGGACGAAGCAATATTGCAAAGTGACACATCATTGGAATCGTATCTCCGAGACGCTTCCAATGAAGTGCAACATTGCAACATTGTACTTTCATTGAAGATACTATCCATGTTTATCAATTATGACTTACGCAAACATTTTCCGTAAGTTGTTTAGTAAAACGGGCCCCTGGTCGTTTGGTGAAACACGAGCGTTCCAGTAACCCTGTGGAAAGGTCTGTCACGCTTTGAAATATTAATAACCGTGTGGTGACGAGTATTTTGAAATGTCGGCCAAGTCTGACCTAGTTACCAGACGAGACGTCAGGGCTAACCTTTAACCCATTACCAAACGATAACGTCATTTGACCAGTGAGTTACGACTCTGGAAACATGATGGGAAAGGAGAAAGTGCTCTTATCGAGCAATTTATCCTTTTCCCACAATCTTTTATACCCTATCAGAAAATTATTTTTCACTTTCATCATATTTCGAAAGGTCGTCTGCAAACTCTTATAATTTGGGAAACTCGAAAATTTGACATTTGGTTTAGGGTTTAGCTAATTACGAAGACGACTTGTAAGCAGACGGCCTTAGAAAACATCATAATTAAAGGGAAATCATTGTTGTCAATTAAAATAACGTTTATCGTTTGTATATTACAGCATTTTGAACGGTAGCAGACGGTGTATAAAGATAAGAAATAAGAATGATTTACCCCAAATGATAACAATGGTTACTTTTAATGATGTTCATACTAACTTGGATCATCATTAACTCTAAGGAGCATGCGTGAAAAGTATAACAAAAAGTAAATTGTAAATTAATTAGTCTAATGGCGCTATTTCTGTTTCTCTGTCAACTTATGTCATTTAATTCGTCCCAAATTCAGGCGGCACACACTTTTGTATTGTGATAGAAAGAATCCCTCAAATAGTACTTTATGCTCAATTTAGTCAGTGCCAACCCAGTTGCTACGCAGCCTTCCTGGCATTTAAAAGTTTAGAAAGAATGGAGAGATGTCCGAATACCTTTCGGTGACTTTAAAACGTCGTTAGTGATTATATACACAATGATGCCCAACAATTTATTACACATGTTTTCTGTTGCTGCAATACAAATAATAATCATGGTAAACTATGTAGAACAACGGACAATTGTGTTCAATTTGGCAATTTATTTAGTAGCCAAAATACTTTCTTCTTGTTCAGCTCTCTCTTGTTACAGGATTGGCGCTTTTGCTTTCACACAGGATGTACCTCCTAGATCAGAAACGAATAAGTCTGAGTGCTGAAAATTACATAGATTGTACATTTAATCTTTTTGTTTTAATTCAACTGTATTTGAAATATATTAAAAAGACGAAAGACAGCATAAAGAGATGAATAAAAACGAAACTACCTTGGTGAAAGCATACACACATTGATGGGGAAATGAGATCACCTATTTCATAATACCTGACATAATAATGTCACACATCGTTGACTCATTAAGGCTATTAATAACAACTTTATTTTTACAGCTTACTAATTAAAAAACAATCTAGACAAGACAAGGTTGGCATCACTTGTGAGCTTCTCACTGGAAATATTACCTGAAAGGTAATCATTCTTCCACGTGCCCTACGTGTGCAGACAGATCTACCGTTAATTCTAATAAGATATTCTTAACGCACCTGTCACCAAATATAAGGAAACCATTGTGACAAAAGGAGAAACTGCTCGTGAAGAGCAGTTTCTCCTTTTGTCAAAATTGTTTTAATACAGTATACAATAAAGAATAGACTCTATCTCTCACACTTTATAATTGAATTTTTATACAGTTGTTGTTTCTAATTTGGACGAGTTGTTTGTGCTAAAATGAGGGAAACTCTTCAAATGTGAAGATAAATATGATGCACAACAGGAAGACAATAAATTAAAGCTATAAGTGGTATTGGTGTATAATTCAACTCCTCCCATTGTGTGGACCACTTAAAACGCCCCTAAAGCAATATATACGCATTAAATGGTGTGACTAAAGTGGAGTCTGCATAAAATGAGCAAAATTCTTGTTTGATCACAATGTTACCAACGTTTCATACTAGTGATCCATTCATAATATAAATTAAGGTACTTGATAACTGGTTTGGATGTTGTATTTCTATATATAGTTTGGAAGTTGAAGTTCTTCAAATAATTCAGAACCGGACAAGGGTTTGATTGCTGTTACGTGAGCTATGAATACGTCAAACAGTTTACACACATTGCCCAATAAAAATGAATAACAACAAATAAGAACGTGAGAGTGTTTTGTAAACATCCAGTATCCAAGTTACAGAAAGCGTTGGTATCGATGTGAATCCGCATTCATGAGAGATGAGCCCTTTATTGTGGTTACTTGTCCATAACATTACATAACAACATATAAGTTCATATCAAAATTAATCACATATGACCGTAGTTATTACATAAAAAGCTCTTTGAGAATTACACATTCTGATTTTAAGGAGGTGTATCGCAAATGTTGTAGAAAAAAGGTTCAACGCTCTGTTTCAAATTATCGTGTCTGAAATAGAAAAAACAATCCGTGCCAAATGATAATAAACTGCTCGCAATGAGTCACTAAGAAGATATAAGAAATTCTTCCTTTTATTAGCTGTACTTTTTCTTTTTTTTTCTTTTTTCGATCGGCCGTTTAGCGTTACATGATCCATTTCAAACATTTTCTGTATCCGGGGTACTTCGAAGTGGTATGCATCTTGGAAACGACCAATCGAGATGTTTGAATATGAGGTATTTCAATAACCCTTTACCAAACACCAAATTTTGGACTGCCCCAAATTGAAAGAGTTTGCAGACGACATTTCAAAATGTGATACAATTCAAAGAATAAACTTCTGATAGGGGTGAAAACGTTGTTGGAAAAGGAGAAATTGCTCTTTAAGAGGAATTTCTCCTTTTCCCACAAAGTTTTCCAGAGTCGTCTGCAATAAACTGGTCAAATGTCGTTATTGTTTGGTGAAGGGTTAATGTTTTATGAACACATGTATTTGTAACGAGTAGGCCTATTTAGCGATGATACCTCACGCTCATTAGGAATGATGCGGAATTTGAGAGATTTCCAGAAATATCACTCAATGACGTCATTGTACTTATGATAACGATCGGTGCCGTGTGCAAAACGGTCTCGACTCTCGTCTGCTGAAACAAAGAGGCTTTGCTTATCAGCTTAGCCCACTTTATTTCATAATGCCTTCATGGATTTATTTTGTGAACTAGTGTGAAATAAATTGCTTTTTGGTAATAAAGTAATCGACTCTTCTTCAACCATTATCGACACGAGGTTAACCCTTTCCCAACAACACATTTTCGACTGTCCCAAATTGAAAGCGTTTGTAGACGACATTTCAAAATGTGATGGAATTGTAAAATAATCTTCTGATAGGGCATAGAACATTGTGGGAAAAGATAAAAAATTGCTCGTTACGAGCAATTTCTCCTTTTCCCACAATGCTTCTAAAGTCGTCTGCAAAAAAGTGGTCAAATGTCGTTATTGTTTGGGAAAGGCTTAAAACACAATTAAACAAACGATAGAATTGGCGACTGGCCTTTGATCCAACCTTTTGCTACTCTGAGTATCTTTTCCCATCAAAATTAAGTACATGATTAAGGTTTTGGAAAGCAGACGACACAAAAGTATAATTTTAGAAAATTACCCAGCATTCCAAGGGTTAAGGAAATACCAGGATTCATGATTAGATATACATGTACTTACCATCGTGACATAGCAGAAATTTTGTTTAAAGCTTCGTTAAACACAAATCAGTCGAACACCGTTCTTGGCCCTTAGAATGCTGGGTTATTTTCTAAAAAAAGATTTTTTATCGCCTGATTTCCAAAACCTTAAATAACTGAATAATTTTGTTTGTTGAATTACAGGCCAGCCGCCAAGTTTCTTGGCAGCTGGCATGGGTCCAGCCTGTTTTCATAAGCATGAAGTCGGTTCCAGCACTATAAGGGTTAACAAACCTTAGTAAAAGGACAAACCGGGTCTTTGATTTTGCATTTTTGTCAAAGATCTATGTCTGATAACATGGGTAAAGTGTTTTTTTAAGTAGAAAGATAATAACAGAGTTTTAATATCATCACCATTAACAAGTCGCAGAGGGAGAACAAATAGGAGCAAAATATTTTCTTGAAAACCAGACATTGCTACGTAGTGGACAATTTGCTTAGTTTATATGCACTCCGAACAATAACAGCATTTGACCAGTTTATTGCAGACGAATCTGGAAAATAGTGTGGGAACAGGAGAAGTTGCTCGTTTAGAGCAATTACTCCATTTCCCACAATGATTTCTGCCCTACTAGAAGATTACTATTCAATTTCATCACTTTTTGAACTATCGTCTGCAAACTCTTTCAATTCGGAACCGTCGAAATAATTGGCGTGGTAAAGGGATAACACAGATCTAGATAGGGCTAAAGCCCGTGTTCCCAGACAACGATGTTTTATACCTGTAAATACCTGTACGCAAACACCCCAGATTCTTACCAGAGATGGGTATATGGCGATGTGTTTTTGCCATGAGACTTCTAAAAATAAATCGGACTTGTTCTAAATTTAGAACCCTCACTCACGGCCATCAATCAAGTTCATAATCCAACAGCCACGTAAAATGCTTGTTTGTGCATGTTTTCGCAGTGAGTGTTAAAATTCGAACGAGAATTATGGGTATTCACCGGATAAAACGACGCTTAATTCAAACCCTTTACCAAACGTCCAATTTTCGACTGTCCCAAATTCAAAGAGTTTGCAGACGACATTTCAAAATGCGATTAATTTGAAAAAATATCTTCTGATAGGGCAGGAAACATTGTGGGAAAAGGAGAAATTGCTCGATAAGAGCGATTTCTCCTTTGTCCACCCAGATTCGTCTACAACAAACTGGTCAATTGTCGTTATCGTTTGGTAATGGGTTAAAGAAAAAAATCTTCCCACGTTTCAACTTTGTGTTTAAGAGATAGTCTGATGTTTGACTTGCAGAGTGCCAACGTTTTACTTGAACAACCCTTATGGGCAGTTATGGGTTATATTAAGGGTCTGTCCCCTCCATGATGAGCTTGGCAGCAGAATATTACTGAATTACCGTTGAATCGATTGAAAACTCAACAGACAGTCATAACCAAAAGCGAGACTAGTTACTGTAGCTAGTTAGGTACACAAGTCCTCTGACAAGACCGTTATGAACCCTAGCATTGAACTGGCAAATCAAGGATAACATTTATATAACCGAAAAAATGTTAACACTGCGTTTCATCATATACAACGGGGGAAAGACAACATAAAACATCCGTGCAGACGACATAATGGTTTAAATGCTTTGATGTTTATTCATCGATTATAAAGTCGATTATTAAGTCGTTTCACAAATCCACTTGTACTGGCGAATGCAGGATAACCTTTATATAACTGAAACATGTTGAAACCGTTTTCAACCATAGACAACGGGGAAAAGATGACACAGAACATATACACAGACGACGATATAATAGTTTCAATGATTTTATATTCATTCATGTATTCTAAAGTCGTTTTTTCGAATCCACTTTGTTTCTTTCTATAAGAAAATCTAAAACGTAACTACAGAGAGAAGGGGTCTGTATGAGATGATTCTCCTTTTGTTGCATCGGTTACAATGTTGTAATGTCATCATTAATTCCTCGTTACTTTCACTTTTTGTTGTTTTTGACTGTTCTTATTTTTTGTTTTTTATTGGAGGTATAATATAACACCATGATTCTGTTGAATTACACATTTCATCTGACTCTGAAATAAACATGTATAGCAAAGAACACCCCGCAAAATCAGCGGCAAACCGATGACTCCAAGGACCCTGTTTTCACCCTTAAAGCGCTGGAACAAACGTCATGCACATGCAAACAGATACGATCCAGGTCAGCCGCCAAGTGAATTGGCGGCTGGCTGTGATCTAACCTGTTTGCTCCTATTTGTATCTTTCAAAAACAAAATTAAGCAGATATTTAAGGTTTTGGAAAGCAGACGACACACAAATTTATTTTTTCGAAAATTACCCAGCATTCTAAAGGTTAAAACTCCACCACCTTAACAACACATTGTACAATATCAAACCCTGTGAATTGTTCAGAACAGAAGAAGGGCAAACGCTCTCGACTGTCTATCAGGAAGTATCAATAATAAGTCGATAGCGTTTGTTTGTTGTTGAGAGACAAGAGACGGGGTATTGAAATCTCTCGACCAATCTCTGTGTCCTCACGCGGAAGGAGATGGTGAAAACCCCGCACAGTACTTCATTTATTTATTTCCGTCTATGAAGCATACTCTTCACGGCGCATAATCCTGGATTTAATGTTAACGAGTCTTAAATGATAAAGACTTTATCTAACGAAGAAAGCTATTTGACAATTTAAACTGACATTCTTCCATAAGATCCTCAACAATGAACAAGTGAACAAGGCAACTAAAAGACTGAGGAAAATTAAAGTATTTTGGTCAATATGACGTCTCACATTGAGGTATTAACCCTTTTAGAGCTGGAACCGACTTCATGCCTAAGCAAAAAGGTTAGATCCAGGCCAGCTGCCAAGTTAATTATCGGCTAACTGTGGGATAACCTGTTTGCTACTCTGAGTATCTTTCCGCACCAAAATTAAGCAGATGTTCAAGGTTTTGAAAGGTAGACGACACAACTTTTTTTTCTAGAAATTCATCCAGCATTTTAAGGGTTAAAAGGTTAATGAAAGGTAATAGAAGGGGCACTGATGAACCAATTATCTTTGATAATTTTAGACGATATTTCAAAATCAACGATGAAAAGGGCAGAATTTGCTTATACATGCAAATCTACATTTTCCAAAAAAGTATGTAATGCGTGGATGAATTCAATCATGTTTGAGCAATGCTTTGTCAAATTTCAAAGCAACGGCATATGCCATGTTTTGATAAATGAACGAATATGAAAAAAAAGACGATTTCTTTATGATATGTGGTTGATATCATTGTGCCCAAACGAGAAATTGCTCGATACGAGAATATATTCATTTTCATCGGTAGTTTACTAGCTCTTGTCGCACTGCATGGTAAATAAGATACTAAACTCACATATCCGAACAAGTTTAACCCTTTTCCAAACGCCAAATTTTCGGCTGTCCCAAACTGAAAGAGTTTGCAGACGATATTTCAAAATGTGGTGAAACAGAAAAATGATCTTCTGATAGGACAGAAAACATTGTGGAAAAAGGAGCAATTTCTCCTTGTTCCACAATGTTTTCCAGAGACGCCTGCAACAGACTGATCAAATGTCGTAATTGTTTGATAAAGGGTTAATAGTTTACGTGCAAGCTCGGTATTCTATATATACATGTATTACTTAATCGTTAAGATAAATCAACTCAATGTCGCGGAAGTAAATTGAAACGAATATACTTCCTTTTCCATATGAGCATTCTGATCTTATGGTAGAATACCCATAATCTACTATTTTGATTGTTCTTCCTATGTTGGATAACTTTGGTCGGTCTCGGTATACACCGGTCTTTGCCGGAACTGTTCGCTTTACACCGAATAGTTCCGACCTGGGCTGTGTTGTAAGCCTATCTTGCACCACTACGTAATGTGACTTAAATAGACACATGACGCTTTAGCACAAAACAAACAACAAAAATGAAAAAAAAGGGGAACCATACTGGAAAGTAAATATGTTTAGGAAAATAAAAAAAAAATACAGAAGTGATTACGGAAGTGTTTTATGTCATTCTTGCTCCTGTTTTACCCTTGTATGTTTTATGCAGTACCACTCCCTGTCGCATTATTGCATGACCATTGCAGGCTTGTGCAGGTCAAGCTGGTTCCATGACTTTTTGCCTCTAAAGTGGGATAATAAAGCATCAGCTAAACAGCATGCAACCAGTTTGGGAAATAAACGTGCTTTGGGAAAATTAGATGGGGTCTTCGCCTGTGCGTAAACCCCAAACTAGGGGTATACGCATGGCTACGCAAGAATTTAGACTGCATAGAAATCAAATGTTAGGTCAGTCTATTTCAGACAAACAGTTCTTTCAAATAATCAATTTTGCACTGCTTTGACTGCAGCATACATTTAACTAGGTATCAATCCAAAAGATTACACCAGAAAAGATTGAAAATCAGAGAAAAATGTAAACAAACAAGAGTCAAGTTCTGACGTGCTTACACCATGGAGCAGGGACCCTAGGCTAGGTAAAGGTAATGTTTAGCTTTTTATAGTGTTGATGACACCTATTGAAAGGGCCAGCCAGTTTTGGCTTATGAGACACTTTTCACTGATTATACCAAGTACCTCCCAACTTCTATCACTATGCCAGGCGCCTAGCGGATATTAGTCGGTAACCATTAAATTTAACTTGCTTGCGGCTCACGAACCGACCATTTCTGAACAAGTCCCACTAGGAACTGTTTCTGTATGATAACCTATGTTTGCCGAATGATGACGGAAGTTGCATTATAAGACCGTGATAAACACTTTAATATCGAATACACTTTTCTTCCTTGCCCTGTCTAATCTTAAATGGGCGGTATTTAACTTTTAAATCAGACGTTTAGGTGTCACAAAATAAGCACAAATCCGCTTCAATCATGAATAATCATTTTGAAATTGTTGTGTCAAAAGGTGAACTTGATCATTGTGAGCAAATTCTCCGTTTGTCATATCAATATCAAATTTCATCTATAGCAGACACGATCCAATAAAGAGAATAAATCCGCATAATCTATGTATTCGGGCCTTTTGGAGTACATTTCACATCTGCGAATCAGGAAGTATAGACTATGCCTATATAACTTTAATGTGAAACCCTTAAGTAGGGGAATCACCCTTTATTACGGGGAAACCCACAAGTTAACCTTTAGAATGCTGGGTATTTTTCAAAAAAGAAGGTTTTTGTGTCATCGGCATTCCAAAACCATAAGTATCTGCTTAATTTTGTTGGAGCAAGATACTCAGAGTAGCAAACAGGTCAGATCGGAGACCAGCCGCCAATTTACTTGGCGGCTGGCCTGAATCTAACATGTTTGCCTATGCATGAAGTCGGCTCGTGCACTATAAGGGTTAGAGAGTATTGTCTTATAAATATTATTATGCTTTATTACATGACATCGACGTTATACAGAGAACTTGGTGTAGAGTACGGTTTCTTTTAAAAAGTGGGTTGCTTTCAGAGTTGAATGTTTTGGCTAGTTTAGGGTTTATGGTGTTACATGTTTTCTACATTATTTCAGTCAAGTTGCGGCAGGCAGAGCACATATCCACACTCCTGGTATTATACCGCTTCACTAAAAGACTTAAGTAAAATATTTGTGTAAGTCAAATACTGATGAACATGAGTAATATCTTAAATGAAAGTAGAATATTGCAATGTAACACGTCATTGGAAGCGTCTCGGAGAGACGATTCCAATGCTGTGTAACTTTGCAATATTCCTAAGCCCTAAATTAGAAAAAACGGGAATGTTGTTTTGGACGTGCGCAAATCTTCAGCATCAAATGTTTAGTCAAACCGTACCTGGTATTTCAATTTCTAAACAGATTATTTAAGATAAGGGTTTCAGCAGATTTTTGATTTCCACACTCTTCCTGACTTTGCAAATGTGTATTAATTCATTTAGGACTTTCCTGAAAACTTCACGATCGGTTGCACGTTTGAAATACCACGTACCTATTCTTTTTTATATATCCATTCATAACGTATATGTTTAACAGCGCATCAACATTGGCTCTCCTCGAAGTGATGGATGAATTTCCCATACCAAACTGCCCATAACTGCTGGTCAAACCAGGTAGAACCATCCCGTAAGTTATTCGGGATACTACCACTGATGAGAATATAAATGAGGAACTACCCAGTTAATCAAGATTATTGAACCAGTGTTGGAAAAGGTAACGATATTTCTTATATGCGATTTGCCTTTTTGTCACATTTTCTTCTATCGAATATCGCAGGGAAAATAACATTTTTATTGAAGCATTGAGTTTTATTCAAATCTTATTCGGAGTTGTTACGCAGACTGAAATGAAGTGATTCACTGTGGACAAACGTGAATCACAACATCTTATGAACAAATATATATCATCACCACATTTAGACACATGTAAGTCTTTTAGACAGTGTAAAAATTTAAAGATTGAAACGGCAACAACAATAGCAAAACATCAACAAGAAGCAACACTAATTAGTTCATGTTTTACGTTAACCTAACATTGCTAAGGTATTCGACATAAAAATAAGTTAGCAAATGAAATAATAGAAAAGTGAAAAAACCATCTTCTGCACCCGTGATGAGAAAATGAATAACGTTGATAGGTTGAAGGGGGGGGGATAAAGCGGTAAGCGAGTAAAATGAGCAATCGGAATTCAACATGCTTCCCGACTGAGTCACTCCAACTCTCCAAATTCCCGAAATCCCAAGAGCATGATAAAGCGAACGGTCAGCCCTTTCTCCGATATAGACGAATTGAAACTCGTTAGCAGAAGAATCAGACTCAACACAATGTGACAAAAGGAAAATGTCACATTGTGTTGTGCCCAACTTGAGCGCATTTTCCTTTTGTTGTATTGTGTTGTGCCCAACTTGAGCGCATTTTCCTTTTGTTGCATTGTGTTGTGCTCAACTTGAGCGCATTTTCCTTTTGTTGCATTGTGTTGTGCTCAACTTGAGGGCATTTTCCTTTTGTTGCATTGTGTTGTGCTCAACCTGAGCGCATTTTCCTTTTGTTGCATTGTGTTGTGCCCAACTTGAGCGCATTTTCCTTTTGTTGCATTGTGTTGTGCTCAACTTGAGCGCATTTTCCTTTTGTTGCATTGTGTTGTGCCCAACTTGAGCGCATTTTCCTTTTGTTGAATTGTGTTGTGCTCAGCTTGAGCACATTTTCCTTTTGTTGCATTGTGTTGTTCTCAACTTGAGCGCATTTTCCTTTTGTTGTATTGTGTTGTGCCCAACTTGAGCGCATTTTCCTTTTGTTGTATTGTGTTGTGCCCAACTTGAGCGCATTTTCCTTTTGTCAAATTGTGTTGTGCTCAACTTTAGCACATTTTCCTTTTGTTGCATTGGGTTGTGCCCAACTTGAGCGCATTTTCCTTTTGTCAAATTGTGTTGTGCTCAACTTTAGCACATTTGCCTTTTGTTGCATTGTGTTGTGCCCAACTTGAGCGCATTTTCCTTTTGTTGCATTGTGTTGTGCCCAACTTGAGCGCATTTTCCTTTTGTTGCATTGTGTTGTGCTCAACTTGAGCGCATTTTCCTTTTGTTGCATTGTGTTGTGCCCAACTTGAGCGCATTTTCCTTTTGTTGCATTGTGTTGTGCTCAACTTGAGCACATTTTCCTTTTGTCACATTGTGTTGTGCCCAACTTGAGCGCATTTTCCTTTTGTCAAATTGTGTTGTGCTCAACTTTAGCACATTTTCCTTTTGTTGCATTGTGTTATGCTCAACTTGAGCATATTTTCCTTTTGTCGCAATGGTATATTCACATCTGTGGGTTAAAAAACCTGAGTTTTAAGTACATACATGAATACATGATAGATAAGATAAGGCCTTGATCTGCAGATGCTCAATCTGCTGTTGTTTAGAACGATGCATCCAGTTACCCATTATTTACTCCTTGCATATCTTAATGTCTGCTCTAAACATTCCACCATTTTTTTCCCAATGGTCTCAACAATCCTTTGTCACGAACAATTTCTCCGTTTGTTTCGCTGGTTACGTTTACCGGACGTTGGTTAGATCCTCGCCAGGTGCGCTGCAGTCTGTCTATCAATTGCGGGTATTGTGCAGTTTGGTGAACCAGTCAGTGATGTGCGTGTCTTAGGTAACGTATTGAGGGCGGAAGCACGATTCGCTGGTCACGTACATGGGAATAATAACGTCCTTTCTCTCTTATTTCGTCGCTAATCCGGTTTCACTCCCAAAAACCCTTCCTCAATAACACCTCATTTTGACTCATCTAATGCAAGGCATTTTAGAAACCACTGTGTCTAATCATCAACAACTGTAACTGGTTTTCTCGTGTGAGTGTCCTTGGGCAAGACGCCAAAACCTGCATAGTACTGGCGAAAACATGGCCGTAAAATACATGAAAATTGTTACATGGAGTTAAATCCGAACCAAAAAGGAAGGAAAGAAATTATGATGGTGTGTGATGAATTGCTTCTGATTAATCATGTAATATCCCTGTGTTACAATTCGTTCCTCCTAGTGCCATATTTAGTTTTCATATCAATAAACTATTTGAAACATGAAGACCTTTTTGTCATGTATGTCGAACGCGATCTTTCAAGTGTTGTGGTCTTATTTTTGGAGACGAACATGGTTTCTGAAATATGTTGGTCTTATTTTGATTTAATTTTTTTAGGTGGTCCTTTTACCGGGTTTTTTCTGTGATATAACACGTGGTGAGTTGGGGGTCATTGTCGGCGTTGTTTATGTAGGTGTTATTGACCACGTGTCAATAGGAGTTCAATATCGCGACCGCAGACAGGTCATGTGTCCGTCTTAACCCATAACCAAACAATAACGACGTGTGACCACTTTGTTTCAGACGACTCTGGAAAACATTGAGGGAAAAGGAGAAATTGATCTTAACGAGCAATTCCTCCTTTTCCTACAATGTTTTCTGCCCTATCAGGAGGTTATTTTTTTTCAATTTTATCACATTTTGAAATGTCGTTTGCCAACTCTTTCAATTAGGGACATTCGGAATATTTAGTGTTTAGTAAAGGGTTAACGCTTTCAATAACACGGACGACTTAGAGCGCGTTTTCTTTGGGCTGGCATTTTTTTTTAAAAACAGCATGGTTTAAATAATAAGTTGCTTAATAAAACGTTTAAACCATTGGAACAAACGAAAACCTTGCCCATAATAATCTCATGACGATGTATAAACACAATGTGATTACATGATTAATTGCTTTAAAAAAAAAATTAACGCATTGTGACAAACGGATAATTCGCACAACATAACATAAGCGTTCCTGATGCATACAATAATGTGTTTTTACTTTCTCATATAATCTTGTTGTTCCTTCTTTGACCTATCTTGTTTTTTTCATTTCTTCTTTTATTGCAGTAACAATTTATTGTAGCAGTAATAATTTATTGTAGCAGTAACAATTTATTGTAGCAGTAATAATTTGACATTTCTTAACAATGACTCTTGATATGGGAAAGGAAATCCAACCGTCGCCTGCAAATTTAGTTCATATACCATAGGACTATCACACATTTATAGATGCGTAAGGGACAACCATTGTGGTAAGAGTACAGACGTTATTACCACATGACCCATTTCCAGTAAGGGACAACCATTGCCAAGTGGGGAGAGAACAGAACTTATTACCACATGACCCATTTCCAGTAAGGGACAACCATTGCCAAGTGGGGAGAGTACAGAACTTATTACCACATGACCCATTTCCATGTGGATTCAGGTCATAATAGTCCTATATTTCTTCATGAGAGATAATCTCTCGGCTAACGTATGCAATACCGATGGTTCCACCAGGTTTGACCAACACTTGTGGACAAATAAGCTCAGGGTCTTCCTCAATCTGAACACATCGGGTTTATCCGATGAAAACATCTCTGAAGTAATAGGGATGACGCCATATTGTTTCCCGCCAGAATGAAGTCACTTTACTTTCGTTTAAAAATAGATCTTAAATGTGAAATCTTAAAAGTCGTTAAATTTTATTGAGGTAACAACTATACATGTCACAACAATTTCGCCATTTGGTATGAGTTACTGATAAAAAAAAGATTTAATAGGATGTCCAACACTTCCATACACATTGAACTACTTAACGTGCACGTTTAGATAATGTGTTAATTGCCGGATGCCGATTTACCCAAAAAATTGTAACCCTACACTTAATCCGAGGGGTATTTCACAGCTCACGGAAATACCCGAGTAGTTCCGATTGGGTCTTCCTCTATCCAGTATTGAGCCGGGTATCGCAATCAAACTGAAATGCTGACTCCGCGAAAAACAGAAAACAAAATACAATTATAGGCTGCATAAACCATAACCCTTTACCAAACAATAACGACATTTGACCACTTTGTTGCAGACGACTCGGTAAAACATTGTTGGAAAAGGAGAAATTGCTTCTACCGAGCAATTTCTCCTTTTCAAACAATATTTTCTGCCCTATCAAAAGATCATTTTTCAATTTCGTTACATTTTGAAATGCCGTCTGCAAACTCTTTCAGATTGGGACAGTCGAAATTTCGGCGTTTGGTAACGGATTAAAGAGTAACCGAGTCAGTTGGAGGCCTCTAAGTGCAACCATTTAGTAAAGGGCGTATACATGGTAAATACCAGAGCATGCGAGATCCGTCGAGATTTAGCGAGATAACGGGGCAGTTGGCGCGCCACGTCACGACAAAAAGTGCAGATCAGGGAACCGTTTTACTAAACAACTTAATTAAGGAAAGTTTTGCTTGAATCAAATATGTTTAATATGAATAGTAAGTTAAATGAAAGTACAATATTGTAATGTGACGCGATGTGTTACTTTGCAAAATTGCTTAGCCCAATTTTGAAAAAAGAAAGACTGCTGTTTTAAACTTACGCACATTTTATTATAAACTATTTAGTAAAACGTTACTAAGCACTCTAATCTAACTCGAATAGTCCATGCGGTTAAATTCATTTTTTTTTTATGTGGGTTTTACATCACATCAACATTATTTCAGTTATGTAGCGATGCCCGACTCTTAATGATGGAGGAAGACCCCATACTCAACTGCCCATGAGGGCTGGTCAAGGCGGGTAGAACCATCGGCATTCCGTAAGTCAGTCGGGAGACTGCCTATCATGAAAATCCATATCTCTCTCAGGATTTGAACCCACGCGGAGAGGGGTCATGTGATTTCAAGTTCTGTACTCTAACCACTAGGCCACGGAGGCCCCGTTAAATTCATTAGTTTTCGTTAAAGTGTATTTATTTTGCACATGTTATATCGATTATAAAACAAGTACTTATAATTTAGATCGACCACGCTTAACCCTCATAGTGCTGAAACCAACTTATTGTTTATGCATACCGGTTAGATCCTGGCCACACCAAGTAAATGGGCGGCTGGCCTGTAATCTTACATGCTTGCTTCTCTGAGTTTTTTCTTCAACAAAATAAAGTAGATATTTGTAGTTTTGAAAAGCAGACGACACAAAAATCTATTTTTTAGAATATTACTCAGAATTCTAAAGGTTAAAACAGGATCGACCGTAAACTCTATCTCGCTTTACACATAGTTAAGATGCATGTTTGACAACTATTGCACAGGAATCTACTAGAGTAAGTAAGTAAATTGTTTCTCATTTTGACACGTGCATAAAATAAATATATGCATTGTTGATAAATAAGTAATAAAGCACCCGGCCCAGCAGGCCTATAAGTCACGAGGATAGAAAACTTTTGATAAATCTGTAATAAATATGGTATGAACATGGACGTGTGATGAGTACCATGTTGTATGGATTGCTGCAAATGACCATACAAATGGCTGTTCAAAAGGTGGACTCTTGGGACAAACGATGTGATAAATTGAACGTTTGTTCCATATGTCTCAATGGCTTCACAAGACAAATGTTGTGGACACAATATTCACTCTTCATGTTAAGTATTATCAATCTATCTCAATAGTTTTTTCCATTTTCAGTAAGCTGTACATAAGTCTGTCTAGACGCAGCATGAGCATGTGTGTTGATGACTTCAGGACAGGACCAGAGTTAATGGAAGATGCGCCGTCAGAACTGATAAGCCAAGTCGATTTCCGGGTTCAGCAACCGATATATGGGGTTCTGGTTATTGCACGGTGTCATACTATACAATTTCTGCAGCCGACCACATAAAGATGTTCATGCCATTGAATATATATCTCATGAATACATGTTTTGCGAAGGCTGTTTATTATTTAGATAGCAAAAACAATTCTATTATCAACACATTTGCATGTAGCAGTTAAGTTTCTTCTGGTGAACGTATTCCTCGAAAATGACAATTAGAACTGCCTTATTCAAACTGCATTGATTGTAGACGATTTACAGTACCAAGTGATAAAATATGTTGATTTAATCACATTGCATATTTGGAGCAACTTATTCTTATTGTCCCATTGGTTTCCAAGTCAGCAACATCATAAACAAAGTTCAACGTTCAAAAGTGTATGAGCATAACATATGCATGTTGCTGCATCCATATTTACATATAATAACAGGACTCGTAAAAGTGAGACATGATACAGTTAGAAGACAGAAATATAACCAAGATTTTTCTTTCAGAGGGGACGACCAGTACGGGAAAGCAGCCGTTGTGACCTGTGAAACATGTCATTGGCAGCAATGTTTGGCCAAAGAAATGAGGAAACATGTTTTATGTTATATCTTTTTAATATCAATTTCAAAAGAGGCATCCCTATATATTGATGCATTAAATCGCTCAGCTGGAACTCAAAGTCGTCCGTTACCTGGCCAATTAAAATACAAATGTTATGGGCAGTAAGAAATTTATTTCTTTATTTGGCAATCACATGCGTGGAGAAACTATATAACAAGTAAAGATGGACAAATAGAAGAAAAAACATTCAAGCACACCGTTTTATGTATAATTCAAAAGACAATTTAACATATCTTATAGAAACGCGGGTAATAACAGATGTGTACAGGTTAGTATGTAACGTGAGTAAAGAAATATCTGGGTTTTTTGTAACCGAGTAAAGGCAATTTTGTTCTTCGATTCAATGTATGGTAGTATACAATATACTTCTCATATGGCCACCAAATACAGTTAGATATATGATAAGTACGACAATAAGTGCACATGTGTATACAAAGTCAATCAACTGGCATTAATCAACGTACAATTGAACACAACTCAAATCATAGCCCATTACCAAACATAAACGACATTTGATTAGGTTGTTGCAGACGACTCTGGATAACACCGTGAGAAAAAAGGAGAAATTGCTCGTGACGAGCAATATTTCCTTTTCCGACCATGTTTTTTGTCCTATTAGAAGATTATTTTCCAATTTCATCACGTTTTAAGATTTCGGATGCAAACTCTTTCGTTAGTGATTTAATTAGTGACAGTCGAAAAATTGGCGTTTCGGTAAATGGTTAAAATAGAAGAACGGGTTCGAATATGTTTTTGCAACTCAGCGAAATATCAAGGTTGTCTTCGGCTGATTACGCGCATAAAAGCACGCGCTAGTAACCAATCATGCGGTAGTAACGTGTGCAAATGGAGAGAAATGTCAGCCATTTTGACCTTCTCCGTCACTACTAATTCGGAAGCAGACGATATCAAAAACAAATATTCGAAACACTCCATTTCAGGTATATAAGACCAACGGGGAGTTATTGATTTAAAACATGTTGAAAACATTGTGACAAATCGAGAATTTGCTCATCCTGAGCAAATTCTTCATTTGTCACAATGATTTCAAATTTTCAAAATCGTCGTCTGCTATAGAGACGATGAAATAAAAAAGAAGTGTTTTCTGTACAACACTGAGGATTTATTTCTGCGTATGACGTCAAAGAAGACCTTTAGGTTTATTTTCTACAGGCACTGGAGAATTACTGGGGACGGTCACGCGAAGATCAATATACACAAGAAATAATGACAAACAAGTTACACGGAAAAGTGTTCAATGTTTCTTTAGTTCTTTACTCGTGTTCTGTTTCATAAACGATGGAGAAAAGAAAAAGAAATGTCTTTTAACCCTCTCCCAAATGATAACGACATTTGACCACTTTGTTGCAGACGACCTTAGAAAACTTTGTAGGAAATCGAGAAATTGCTCGTAACGAGCAATTTTTCCCTTTCCCACAATGTTTAATGCCCAATCAGAAGATTATTTTCCAAATTCAACACATTTTGAAATGTCGTCTGCAAACTCTTTCAATTTTGGACAGTCGAAAATTTGTTGTTTGGGAAAGGGTTAACCCTTATAGTTGAAGCTTTCTGAATGACTTGTTTACCGTTTGAAGCTAACCAAAGCCTTTATAACCATTCGCGCACTTCATCATTATATTGCTGGAACCGACTTCATACTTATGCATACAGGTTACATCCAGTCCAGCCGCCAAGTAAATTGGCGGCTGGCCTGTGATCTAATCTGTTTGCTACTCTGAGTATCATTTCTCATCAAAATTAAGCAGACATTTAAGGTTTTGGAAAGCATACGACACTTAAATCTAGTTTAGAAACATTACCCGGCATTCTAAGAGTAAATCATTCAAACAACTTTTGACGGATTCACAACAACCACATTGATACAAAACAAGAAGCATATGGAATAAAGATAACAAACGATTGAGATATCTTATATTGATCTCTTTAACTCTTTAACCCTTTCCCAAACAACAAATGTTCGACTCTCCCAAATTGAAGGAGTTTGCAGACGACATTTCAAAATGTGATGAAATTGGAAAATACTCTTCTAATAGGGCAGAAAACATTGTGGGAAAAGGAGAAATTGCTTGTTACGAGCAATTTCTCCTTTTCCCACACTGTTTTCAAAAGTCGTCTGCAACAAAGTGGTCAAACGTCGTTATTGGTTGGGAAAGGGTTAATGATGAGTGTCCACAAAAACACATTTTTTAGGAAAATCTTACAAATCCAGTTAACAGTTTATGAACAGAATAGAATTTTCTTTTTAACTAGACTTGCACAAAGTAACTCATCTACAACATATATAAAATACAAGTTAATGTCAGTGTGACAATCATATTGGTAGTTACAAGAAGTAGGTATGACAGAAAATAAAGAATGACTTGCTGTCATTGGTTGTTTGGCTGTTCTCGGCTTATTTAGAAGGATATAGGTGCGTGGGAAGTCTTATAGTGATCCTGTCTGCTATAGATTCATGAGGCTATTATAAATATGTTTTTGTCTTTTGTGGAGGCGGTCAATGTCACGCAACACCCTTAATAACGGTCAGTTTATAAATCAGGGGTATTTATTTATCCTTTCTCCGATATGGGAATATGTGACCGGTCCAAATTGAAAGCAACAACAGGCGACTACTTGAAGCCTTTACCAAACGCCAAATTTTCGAGTGTCCCAATATGAAAGAGTTTGCATCCGACATTTTAAAACTTGATGAATATCAAAAATAATCTTTGTACATGGCTTAAAACATTGTGGAAAAAGGAAAAAATGCCCGTTAAAAGCAATTTCTCTGTTTCCCACTATGTTTTCTAGAGTCGTCTGCAACAAACTGGCCATTTTGCGTTATTGTTTGGTAAAATGGTTAACGTATAAAAGATAACCAGTTTGTAAAATTGAGTAAAACACTTATGAGGCTATTTCAATGGCATTAAATTAAGTTCCTCGTAACGAGCATTAGTTCCGTTTGTCACTATGTTTTCCACACACTTTTTCATGCAATTTTGGCTTTTTTATCGTTTTAAAGATGGTGTTTACTTGCCGTGCGTTGTTTGGATCGAGTTCAGTAAAGGAAGAAAATCAAGGATGGTATTTGGTTACCGCCATGCAGTATGTGTTAATGAACGGCGTCAGACCAACCCGGTTGTTGTAACATACATGTACGTACATTAACATACACTTGCGTACAAGGGTCTAAATCGTATAATATTAGGTCTAAACGATATTGAGTCAGGGAGGGTGAAGGGGGGAGGAGGGAGGAGAGGAGAGGAGGGAGGAGGAGGAGGAGGAGGGGAGGGAGGGAGGGAGGAGGAGGAGGGAGGAGGGAGGGAGGGAGGGAGGGAGGGAGGGAGGGGGAGGGAGGGGGGAGGGAGGGAGGGAGGGAGGAGGGAGGGAGGGAGGGAGGGAGGGAGGGAGGGAGGGAGGGAGGGAGGGAGGGAGGGAGGGAGGGAGGGAGGGATTTCCAGGTACAATGCAAAGAAATGACAATGTAATGACTATAAAACAAGACTGTTTCCGATCTCTTTTATCTCCTTTGTCTCCCACATACCGCTTATTGCAGAGAAGTTTAAATATCATGTAATTCAAACACAAAAGACAGACAATAACAAAACAAAAAATCCTTTTTGCGGGGAAATCCTCATTTTCGCCCGATTTTCTTTAAAAGCTTTGTCTATTACAGACACGTGTCGAATATTGTCTGTAACAAAAAATGGAGCCATTAATGGACAATAAAACCGGCTTTGAGAGCTATTGAATGTTAACCAAAGATCAGTTATACTCCTTTTCTGTTGTATAAATGTGCTTTCGTCATTTAACCCATTACCAAACAACAAAGACATTTGACCAGTTTGTTGCAGACGACTTTGGAAAACACTGTGGGAAAAGGAGAAATTGCTCTTACCGAGAAATGTCTCCTTTTCCCACAATATTTTCTGCCCTATCAGAAGATTATTCTTCTATTTCATCATATTTTGAAATGTCGTCTGCAAACTCTTTCAATTTGGAACAGTCGAAAATTTGACGTTTGGTAAGGGGTTAAGTGGTAGGCGTCGGCTCTTTGTTTCTAATTCCTCATCGTGTGTTCACCAGATTGTATCGTTAACTTTTATCATTTTATCTTACTACATTTCTCAACATACGATTGGTGCGAAAAAAGAACGGGAATTCCCCCATCCCCCCCTCCCTCCCCCTCCCCCCATATATCACGAACCTATTGATTTGTATTTACTCGTGCATTGTACTTCAATCGATTTGAGTGATAAACTGATTTTGACTTGACTTGATTGTTAATCCTTAGAATGCTGGGTAATTTTCTGAAAGCATATTTGTCTGCTTTCCAAAACATTAAATAACTGCTTAATATTGATTAGGAAATATTACTTAGAGTAGCAAACAGGTTAGATGACATGCCGGTCGCCAATTATGTTTGCATAAACATGAAGTCGATTCAAGCACTATAAGGGTTAATGACAGTATTGGGTGAACCCTTTACTCCATTATACATTAATAAAACCACATGGAAACCACTGTGACACACGGATACAGTGTGCCTCACGACCTATCAGAGGTCATCCATCACGATAATTAACAAGTGAACAAGATAACTAAAAGTCTAAGGAAATTATGGTATTCTGACCAATATGACGTCTCACAGTGAGGTTTTAATATGTTTGTGAAAGGTGTTTCAAAATGTGAATCCTTTTGAGCTAAGATAATATCTTCCAACCGGACCTTATTAGAATGACAACCTACGCACCGGTAGTTGTTCATGCAGATGCCTGACGATATAAAACATAAGATATAAAATGTGCATACATGTATAATAATTCCGATTGACCTATAATGTACTCCACAATATGTCACACATAAGCCTATACATCAATATACCGTTTTACTAAACATGTTATGCTCAAAACAACATTTCCTATTATCTCAGATCAAGGCTAGGTGATATTGCAAAATAACACGCCATTGGAATTGTCTCTCCGAGACGCGAGACGCGTCCACTGACGTGTTACATTACAGTATTGTGTCTTCATTTGAGATAGCATCCATTTGTATCATTTGTAACTTACACATGTATTTGCCATAAGTCGTGTAGTAAAACAGTATCCAGGAGTATAAACCTCTGTACCAAGAGGATAAATTGCTCAAATTGAGCTGGAAGACGGCCTAATATGAAACTGAACAGTGTAGAGTAGTCAAGGGTTTATAAAGGTCATTCTGCTATACGCATTTATCCTTTCTATTCGCCGCTGTGCTTTAACCCTTATAAAGGTCATTCTGATATACGCATTTATCCTTTCTATTCGCCGCTATCCTTTAACCCTTATAAATGTCATTCTGATATGCGCATTTATCCTTTCTATTCGCCGCTGTGCTTTAACCCTTATAAATGTCATTCTGATATACGCATTTATCCTTTCTATTCGCCGCTATCCTTTAACCCTTATAAATATCATTCTGATATACGCATTTATCCTTTCTATTCGCCGCTATCCTTTAACCCTTATAAATGTCATTCTGATATACGCATTTATCCTTTCTATTCGCCGCTATCCTTTAACCCTTATAAAGGTCATTCTGCTATACGCATTTATCCTTTCTATTCGCCGCTATCCTTTAACCCTTATAAAGGTCATTCTGATATACGCATTTATCCTTTCTATTCGCCGCTATCCTTTAACCCTTATAAATGTCATTCTGATATACGCATTTATCCTTTCTATTCGCCGCTATCCTTTAACCCTTATAAATGTCATTCTGATATACGCATTTATCCTTTCTATTCGCCGCTTTCCCTTAACCCTTATAAAGGTCATTCTGCTATACGCATTTATCCTTTCTATTCGCCGCTATCCTTTAACCCTTATAAAGGTCATTCTGATATACGCATTTATCCTTTCTATTCGCCGCTATCCTTTAACCCTTATAAAGGTCATTCTGATATACGCATTTATCCTTTCGATTCGCCGCTATCCTTTAACCCTTATAAAGGTCATTCTGATATACGCATTTATCCTTTCGATTCGCCGCTGTGCTTTAACCCTTATAAAGGTCATTCTGATATACGCATTTATCCTTTCTATTCGCCGCTATCCTTTAACCCTTATAAAGGTCATTCTGCTATACGCATTTATCCTTTCTATTCGCCGCTATCCTTTAACCCTTATAAAGGTCATTCTGTTATACGCATTTATCCTTTCTATTCGCCGCTATCCTTTAACCCTTATAAAGGTCATTCTGATATACGCATTTATCCTTTCTATTCGCCGCTATCCTTTAACCCTTATAAAGGTCATTCTGCTATACGCATTTATCCTTTCTATTCGCCGCGATCCTTTAACCCTTATAAAGGTCATTCTGATATACGCATGTATCCTTTCGATTCGCCGCTGTCCTTTAACCCTTATAGTGCTGGAACCGACTTCATGCTTATACAAACAGGATAGATTCAGGCCAGCCGCCAAATAAATTAGCAGATGACCTGTGATCTAACCTGTTTGCTTCTCTATGATATTTGCTCAACCAATTTACGCAGATATCTAAGGTTTTTGGGAGCAGACAGCACAAAGATCCATTTTTAGAAAATTACCCAACTTTCTAACGGTTGAAACTCTTCAAAACTGCAGACGACTCTAGACTTAAACAGGAAGGTAGATAGGTCATCGAATTCAACGCCTTTTAATGGTCCATGACTTTTGCGACAGGTGGCATCAAAGTAAAGTGGAGAACAAGAAATAAAACAAAAATACTAACAGTTACAGAAAAAAAATAAAAAAGAAAAAATTGAGCTTTTTAAGCAAATCCTGATTTGGTGGTAGTTATGTCAAATGCCGTCTGCCAGAACGAGACTTATGTTTTGTTTCACATGGGCATTAAAAAAATTGTCTGTATCTAAAGCAACAGCAGACTAACAAGAAAGCATGAAAGAAAGAACGAAAGAACCCCGACAACATTAGAATTATTTAGGTGTAAGTATGAATTGTTCACCAGGAGTTATTCTTCCTTTTGACAGATTGGTTTCATAAGATTCCTACGTAACTGAGTCAACATAAGTTAACACTTAGAATGCTTGGTAACTTTCTATATACAGTGAACCCTCGTTTATCCGGACACGTCCGTTCCCAACAAAATGTCCGGTTTACCGAATAATCTGGACTAATGAAGCAGAGCATGTTCTTATTCACACTAAGACATAAACGGTCTGTATGCGCGGTGTATAGTTATAATCCTTTAGCAAACGCCAAATTGTCGACCGTCCCAAATTGAAAGAGTTTGCAGAAGACATCAAAATGTGATGAAATTCAAAGATAATCTTCTGATATGGCAGAAAACATTGTGGGAAAAGGAGAAATTGCTCGTCACGAGCAATTTCTCCTTTACCCACAATGTTTTGAAAAGTCGTCTACAATAAACTGGTCCAATAATTCCGTTCCCTTGCAATTTTGTTCGGATTGCGAGATATCCGGATAATCGGGGTCCGGATAAACGAGGGTTCACTGTATTGGTTTTTGTGTCCTCTGTTTTCCAAAACCTTAAATATCGGCTTCATTGTGATGAGGAAAGATACTCTGAGTAGCAAACAGGTTAGATCACAGGCCAGCGGACAATTTATCTGACGGTTGGCCTGGATCCAACCTGTTTGCATAAATATGAAGTCTGCTCCAGCACTATAATAGTTAATATACAATTATGTAAGTCGCTCATATATGGCGGTAGGGGTTAAATTGAGTTGTATTCGTGGAAGGTTGTTAACTAGAACAGTAATGACGTAAAGCTATTTGTAGATATTGACCGTTTATCTGCTGATCTTATTGCGCGATACAGACGACTCTCCTCTACATATTCAGCAGACGACTTTTGTAATGCAGTAAGCATGGTTCTAATCTCATTACTTTAAAATTATTTATTTTACATCGATTGTCAAAAAAGTTCTTACAACTTAGATTAATCACTCTCGATCTTGCTTTCTGGATACATAACAAGTACTCACGCCGAATGTGATTTAATGAAAGATCGCAAGGCAGATCCCACTACTCTAAACTTACCCTAAACTTATAACTTTCTTCTAGTATTCGTTTGATCTTGAAAGGCTTGTGTTTGTATTTGTATTGTTGTTGTACGTTTTGTTTTTGGTGCGCGTTGTTCGTGCTGCAATGAATAGCCCTGTGGATAAAAAAATCATTTTATAAATATGATTTGTACACTCAACTCTTAAATTACCATTTAAAGGTGATTGCTCACAGCGTGTACATATAAATATTAAACTTCGGACATCAATGGCATCTACTCGGAAATCTCCAGCACAAGTTGGTGGATAGACCTCGTAGGTAATTCATGAATACACCTGAACTCCTGGGGAAATTCGGCTACTTTCTGCCGGATTACGCATTTGATTACAACATTGCACACAGAGACTAAATAATCATGTAAATATTAACAATCGGACAGCAGTCGTGTTAAGAACGTTTGTCAAATCATATATTAGACATGGTGAAACATCAAGCCTGGAGCGATTGTTGTTGGCTGTGTTTATATACAATCGACATATAGACACAGCCAACAACAGCTGTTCCATGTTTTATGTTTCACCATCTCTAGTATAAGATCACTTTATCGAACAAATGGAGATGTCATGAACTAGGACGACATTGCTGAGAGTGGGATGTCGCAATATTCCAGCACACACAAAGATACGTGGTTCGTCCTATTTTATGACTCGTCTATAAATCGTTTCCTTCTTGAATAGCTTCCCTTAATATTAATCAGCTTGATGTTTCTAAAGTGAACATATCGTAGAGACAAGGGCCTAGTACTTGTTATTTGAAATCTCATGGTATCCTATGTTTCTGATTCTTATATCTGAATAAATAGTTTCTTGAATCAGCCTTTTCGCAATTGTACTCTCCCTACCATTCCTTAAGCCACGGATAAAAGCACTTGTTTGGCAAATATAGGGGACACTGGTCCAAAGCAATTGAAGGTAGGGCTCCGTTATTCTTGTAAGTCTCAGTCTTCCCCCTCTGGTTTCATGAGAGTGTCCTTTGGCAAGACACTTAAGAGCCTTAGGCTACAGGTATAACAATACACATTTTAAATACAATGCTCAGTAAATGATATGTTGCCTACGTTGTAACTATGGCTTTATGATTTTCAATCATTCCCACAAATAACGAGTGACGATAAATGCATTCACTAAAGACACGAAACAAGAACTGTATTATCAACATACTAGTAGGCACTACTATTTATTGATGATGTAAACAAATGTTTGTTATTGTATATTCACCATTCTCCTGGGAAAGCTCACGTCTTGTTCGCTGTCTATCGCACGCCATAGGCCTGTCAATCCTGGCAGAAACAGACACTGGTGTATCAGAATTTATCGGAACTGTCTGAACCTATCTGTTCAGTATCAGGCAACGATTCGTGGGCGAAATACACAAACTATCGTCCCCCCTAAACCCTTAGAATGCTGGGTAATTTTCTAAAAAAAGATGTTTGTGTCGTCTGCTTTCCAAAACCTTGAACATCTGCTTAATTTTGACGCGGAATGCTAATCAGAGTAGCAAACAGATTAGATCACAGACTAGCAGCCAAGTTACTTGGCGGCTGGGCTGGATCTAACCTGTTTGCATAAGCATGTATTCGGTTGCAGCACTATAAGGGTTTAATACCCAATCGTCTACTATATCAGATATTCAATGTTTGTTTTCGTGAAATTGTCCTTGAGAAAGACAAAAAACGAGTCCTGCCTTGTACTGATGAAACCGGGGGATGTCGTAAAATAACGGAGATAAAGTCGACAGGGCGAGCAACCCTATATTAACGGACACACAAAATGATGAATCTGTTATTTCATAAGGTATTTCATAAAGTCGTTTTTCAGCGATCATTTGGTCTGGACGAACCGGATTATGCAAACTATTCGCAAACTATTGTTCCAAAGTAATCTTTAAAGGCACATGAAAGGATTTGATTACAAAACAGCAAGATGATATTTAAAGGCACATGGAAGGGGACTAATGCTATATTACACTATGCCATTTGGTCAACCTTTGGTTAGACTCTAATAGTTATCACCAAAAGATAAACATCAGCACAACTTGAATTTTTAAGCCAACGAGAAATAACCCAAATCAGCCTGCTTAATAGATCAGATTGCCTGATTCCTCGCATTTGCCTGGTCAAGTGATACACACATTTTTGAACAGACCAATCATAGTTCGTTATTGGAAACACATGTATGTAAACAAACATACTTTTGATAAACATGAATGAATTGGGGGCAACTTTATTTCAAGCACAAACTAACTTATGTTAAAGGAGACTTATTCTCACGACTTTTATGAACATGATAAAAGAACTCTGTATATTGTTTAAGTTATTTATTTGTATTCAAATACTTTTGTGTGCCTTTAAACATCCCCTCGTTGGCGAAGAAGAATAATTGTCTTTGTGTGTCACCTCCAACATACACCGACATTCTGCGCCCACGAGAAACATCAGGAATATCCAATATCATTCCCCACCCACCATCTTATACAACAACTCCGTTTTAAAGTACCGACTCGGAAGCTGAAATGGCCTTTTTCTGGTGGTGCGAAAGCAGCCTGGGAAACTTCTATTTTCTTTCTTTGATTATTGGCAAGATTATCTTGTCCGCTATTCTTCTCACTTTCCTATCATTTCACTTTATCTTTAATATTTTTCTTAGATGCACCGTTGGCCAATTCATAAGCCGCGAGATATTCAAATGAACGGCTACCGACTTATATCCGTTTGGCGGCTGGCATAGTGATGGAAGTCGGGAGGCACTATGTATAATCAGTGAAAAGTGTCTCATATGCCAAACTGGCTGGTCCTTTCACTAGGAGTGACACCATAATAAACACTACATTTACCCTTACATGTTTGTTGGATCCACAGTGTCGCCACAGATGAGCTTGTCCAGCTCACATCGCCAAGCAAGACTGATCTGTTTCGTGAACTCGACACTTTACACAGATATTAACCAGACTTATACTCATGTCAATAAATGTAGTTCCCCTATCAAATTGCGGTCCATTTGTTGTTCGATCAATATGATCAATAGCTAATGAGTGGATGTTGAGTCAGTGAAGGCTATTTCATAGATATTTCTATCGATTACACCAGAAACAGGCGTGTCTAAAAAATCCCAAGCCCCGGGGGTGAAATCCCTGACCACTTTTACTAGTCGGTGACTCAAGGCTCAGTTATAGCCAAACGTTTAACCCATTACCATAACAATAACGACATTTGACTAGTTTGTTGCAGACGGCACTGGAAAACATTGTGGGAAAAGGGAAAATTGCTCGTAACGAGCAACTTCTCCTTTTCCCACAATGTTTTCTGCCCCTTCAGAAGATTATTTTTCAATTTCATCACATGTCGTCTGCAAACTCTTTCAATTTTGGACAGTCGAAAATAAGGCGGCTGGTAAATGGGGTCTAACGGTCTTTGATCATGGACCTAAGGTTGGTACCTATATGACAGCCCGCAGCATTTTGGACATGCATTCGCCCACGAAGTTAAGAGGGTCATTCATCGAACATATGTCAACGTAGTGAGCGAATGTACGATAAACGTGTCCATGTAAACTGGGCCAAGCAAACAGCCTACATCATTGCTGAGAAACAAATGTCTGATTTGAAATGGTTTAGATTGAGAACGAGTATTTGGTTCTGCAATATAGTAGTCTGTGTGCATCAGGTGTCGGACCGGTGTTGGAGTACTTCCGGGTTGTTGTAGCCGCGAAAGCAGTTCTTTGAAATATTGAAAGTCCTACTTCCAAGGTTTTCCCACAGGAAAGTGTTACGGTTAGAGTATATATATCAATACTGTGTGGTTACTTATCAGATTAAGATGGTTGTTTGTTTCAGACAGGCTTTTATTCAGATATGTCCTATTCTGGTGGTAACATTTTCTTACACACCGGCGTTCATTTAGAAATATCCAGTTCTGGTGGCACCATTTTCTTGCATACCGGCTTTTATTTAGAAAATCTAGTTCCAATAGATTTAGCGGACTCTGTAGTCGGATAAACAAGGCGCTGCCATGGCGTCGTCAACAAACTATTGACAATCGGGGAACATCGTTAATCGATAAATCTGTTTTGTGGTGTTGCTATTTATAGAATCTTTCTTCCTAGAAACGGGACAGACGCCTAGTTCCTCCATGGCTTTTCTGTACTGGTATGGGTTCTTTCTATGTTCAATCTGTCAGTAATTAGATGTGAAAGGAAAACAAGTGTTGCTCTGTAACAATAACAACAACATTGTGCGATAATTCATTTGCACACATTCGAAATTTTCTGGAATTCGTGTGCCGTTACTTTATTTTGGTAACATGTTGTTTAAAACGATGATGTTTTGTATTTGTAAATTTTGTATAGGTCATTGAAATTGTTCTGATTCTGATTCTTATTATAATGCTTAGTGGACTTTTTTCAGTTGAACATGTACTGTTGAATGGACAATAGATATACAAAGCAGAATTACCTAATGTTTTTAAGCATGTCTTGTCTTTATGTTAGGTTCACCTTTGCGTCAAATGTACAATAGCCGAGGTCGAAATAAGTAGAGTAGTTTGTTCTCCCGATAAACTTCGTCATTTCATTAACGATGTCTACCTTATGGATGTTAATTGATAACACCAGAGACGACATCAACATCATATTTCTGTTGAATCCAATACCGTATTTATGCAATAAGATGACGATAAAAATATTTCGTATTTGAGACGTAGATTATAGTTCCGTGTCAAAATATAAATGCAACCGAATATATCCAAATACAATGGTTATAACTTATAATAAAACAAATTCCTACCATTACACGTTTTTAGCTTAAGCACTGGAAGAGTAATTTGACATGATGACAAACAGTATACAGTCAAACCCTATGTTGTTGAGCCCCTAGTGATGAGCAGACTGAAAGCTCTGCAAATTATTCATGGATGAATTTTGCCAAATTGATACGAGGATTTTTTTATCGGTTTCTAAAAATGTTTTGAATTTATTAATGATTTGGTTGATATAGGAATATGGTCTAAGTAAAGATTTCTTATATATAAATATATAGATATATCTGGATAAGACAAATATGGACAGATGAGTAAAACAAAAACGAACCCATCCTCTAAGCCTTTATTATTACTATATATTAAACAATGAACGACCTCTCAGCTTCACAGTGAGCACATATGTACCTCGGTTTTTACTGTTTCAAAGCTTACACCAGTTAGTCTCGTAGTACACGAGTATGACAAAGGACCAAAACAGGAAACAGACTGTTATTACAGCACAATACCTAGCAACAAATCGACTATCAATAATCAGCCTATTAAAACCCGTTACCAAACAGCAAGTTTTTAACTGTCATAAATTGAAAGAGTTTGCAGACTACATCTCCAAAAGTGATGAAATTGAAAAAAAATTTTTGATAGTGCAGGAAACATTGTGGGAAAAGGAGAAATTGCTCGTCGCGAGCAATTTTTTCCATTTCCCATAATGTTTTCCAGAGTCGTCTACAACAAAGCGGTTAAATGTGGTTATTGTTTCGTAATAGGCTAATAGAGAGTGAAGATGATATTTCAACTCAAAATGGAGTAGAAAACTGAAAACTAGTTTTATCTGGTAAAGATAAAACCTTTGTTGGAGAAACACGTACACGGTCATTTTCTTCCTTTCACCATGTAAATTGGCCAACATCGTGTGCGGCAGGGAACTCTGGGATTGACAGGTAAACAGTTAACCCATTACCAAACAATAACGACATTTGACCAGTTTGTTGCAGACGACTCTGAAAAACATTGTGGGAAAAAGTGATTTGGCTCTAAACGAGCAATTTCTCCGTTTCCACCAATGTTTTCTGCCCTATCATAAGATTTTTTTCAAATTCAACACATTTTGAAATGTCGTCTGTAACCTCTTTCAATTTGAGACAGTCGATATTTTGACGTCTGGTAAAGGGTAAAGGTCAATCAACTTCATGGGCATCTCGGATATCGGTTGTTCTGGTGTCATTATCACTATGGTTACCACACCTAGTTGCGAGTATTGACTTTTGGTCCTCCCCCAGTTTTTCCCCAGCAGTACAGAAAGGGAGTGTTGATTGTAATCGATATAACTTATCTGTCTAAAATCTGACTTCTCGTTAGAACTGCAGCGATCGAACGAGATTGTCATTGATGTTTGGGGACCAGGGTACCGTTACACTGAACACTTTCTCCTTTTCCCACCATGTTATTTATATTATTTTCCAATTTTTATCAAATTTCAACATGTTGTCTGCAAACTCTTTCAATTCGGGACAGTCGAAAATTTGGCGTTTGGGAAAGGGTTGAGATTTGCGTAAGTCCAAAACAATAGTTCCTCTTATTTCAATATTGGGCGTTAAGAAGTATTATTGCAAAGTTACATATCATTGGAATCGTCTCTCCGAGACGCTTCCAATGACATGTAACGTAGCAATATTGTACATTCATAGAAGATACTATCCATGTTCATCAGTAATGTATTTTTCTTATGTTGTTTAGTAAAACAGTTCCTAGATTTGTTGGATTTGAGTTGACATAATGTATGTTGATACGAGTCTGAACTCTTTATTTTGTCTTATATTTCCTCATTATTCCTGCTTAATACCTTAGACCAGTTGAAATTGATTTGTTTTAAACCAGTTTTCTTTTTACCGTTTATTAGCCAGTTATACTATACAGGTATATGCACTTTTCCATGTCCCAGGTATTCCCTGATAGTGATTGCACCTTGTTATTCCACAGACTCCTTTGCCCCGATAGGCAAATTTCCTAAATATTGAAATACTTAGGCATTTTCTGATTTTGTTAGAAATTTGCATTGAGATAGAACACCCATATTCGGACATTTCTTTCGTCGGATTACGTCGGTCGTTCTCGGTATAACATCGGTCGGTTCCGGAACTATTCGCTTTACACCGAATAGTTCCGGCACCGACCGATGTTATACCGAGAACGACCAAAGGAATCCGACGAAAAAATTAGTTTCAAAATGGCTGATTATGGGTACTATGTATTCAACCTTTTAAAATCTATCACGAGATCAGCCTCGTGACCACTTATTGGGAAGTAGTGTGAGAAATTCAATATGTTATAAAAGAGATGAATCTTATTGTAAGTGTTATAGAACATTAGGTCTTCTGCACGCAATCACACTCCTAGTTGTCTGTGCAAACAAGTCCCAAGGGTCATGTCGTAACGGTAGAGTCTTCATTGTATGTTAATTTGACTTGCGGATTGATTTTTCAAGGTTGAATACTCAAGCCGTTTCAATAGTTATGAAGTTTTACTATGACGACCAGTGAAACTGTTCTCGTCCCTGGTATTTCCTTGTCTGGACGGCAAAACAATGTTTTAACTCTTTATCAAACGCCAAACTCTCGACTGTCCCAAATTGAAAGAGTTTGCAGACGACATTTCAAAATGTGATGAAATTGAAAAGTTAAATTCTGTTTGGGCAGAAAACATTGTTGGGAAAAGGAGAAATTGCTCGGTAAGAGCAATTTCTCATTTTCCCACAATGTTTTCCAGAGTCGTCTGCAATAAACTGGTCAAATTTCATTATTGTTTGGTAATGAGTTACATGTTAATCAGCGCTTTGTCTTGGTAGCGCATTTGTTGAATATTGAATGTCACAACAAAGCGTGTCTTGGTCACACATAACGTTGAAATGACTATTTGGCAGGTCGCGGACTCAAACTAGGGTTACCTGTGTTTCAAGCCGGACTTTCACATACTAACTGGGCTAATGGTTGGCATGTTTTCAAATGTTCAAGCTTATAGCGATTCCTTCGTTACAGACGATATACAACAACGGTTGCTTCAAACATATTAGCAAAAACAACTCCTCTAATTTAATGGGATGGTTTATGGTAGTATATCATCATTGCTGTTACAAATTACAAATGAAGCATTGCGATAAAAAACTTTATTCAATTAATCAATCAATCAATCAAGTTACCTCTCTTGAAAAACAGAACAAACATTTTGTTTGACAGACCATGGTCCATAGTCATGTACAATCTTGATTTAAAGGCACATCAAAGGAGAGGAGTACAAATAAATTACTGAAAAAATAAATGGAGTTCTTTTATTATGTTCATAAAAGTCATGAGAATTAATTTAGGAATGCATTGAGACCCTATTTAACAGACTCATTTAAAATAAGTTATTTTGTGCTTGAAAAATAGTTGTCTCCAATTCAATCATGTTTATCAACAACCTGTTTGTTTACATATTCAAAATAACGAATTCCGATTGGTCGGTTCAAAAATGTGTGTATCAACTGTCAAGGTCAGAGGTGAAGAATCAGGTTATCTGAATTATAAATCTTGCTAATCTGGGTTATTTCTGGTTTACTATCACATTTAATGTGTGCTGATGGTGTTTTCTGTTGATAACTATTTGAATCTGTCCAAAAGTTTACCAAATAATATAGTTTGATATAGCATTAATCTCCTTTAATGGGCCTTTAAGGCAGCATAACTCTCTCATATCTCTCATACCATTCCCTATCATCTCTCGCTCTTTCCCACACCATCACACAAACCATTCGCATTCACATATATATAAATAAAAGCAATATATGTATCCAATTATTCATAATGAGTCTAATCTACATCTAAGCGTAAAAATCGATTTCATCAAGCAACCAATTAAGCAACAACGCTTTTAATGATCTCTCTCAAACGCCAATCCCTGTGTAACGCTCGCCTCCGAGAATTCTTGGAACGGTTTTCGGAGGCGGCGGATTCATACAATTTTGTGATTGGATGTTTTCTGTAAAATGCTGCCGGGGTGATGACGTCAGAAGCCGCCTCTCCTTTTCGCTCTTTTCATTCCTTTTTGTTCCATTGACCCTTCACTTGTTCCAATTAAGCCTCCACTGACGTCAATCGGTATGTAAATAACAATGAAAAAACGAATCACCGGAGAATCTATGAAATGGATGGCATATTTCACATCGAAATAATTGTGGCAAAAGGAAAAGTTGCTCATGCTGAGCAACTTTTCCTTTTGTTACAATGATTTCGAATGTTGCTTGCTGCAAGAGCAAAGTAAAGTTGCAGATAAATAGGAAAATGGTTCATGTACGTCATAGCTTTATATTCTTACCGGACAATCAGTGGTATTTTTAGACATTATCTATTTTAAGTACAGCATGCACGGGTAGCAGGGTGTCATGGACAAATCGGATCTTCATGTTATGCACGGGTAGCAGGGTGTCATGGACAAATCGGATCTTCATGTTCTTTGTCCGTTAAATATATTAGAGCTTATTATTCCTGTAGCATTAGTTCTTCCCAATCTTCTTTTTTTCTTATGCTTTCATTTTTTTCTCTCTTTTTAATGACACAATTATGTTGAAAAAATTGTCATTGGTGAATTTTCACACTCGTAAGCGGAACATATGTATTATCATTTATCCGTTAAGCTGTGTATGAATAAGCATGTACATGTTCTCAAAAACAGCACAGATTTTCGATCACCCAATGTCGTCTAAAAGAAAGATTGTACTAATCATCTGTAGATATCTTTCGGAGAGCTTGATGAAATTTTAAACACGTTTGCCGTTCCTTATCCTTGTGGTTAAGGCGTCCACCTCCGGACAGGGCGGCGTGTGTGCGGTGAATGTTTCTCATGGGACTTTTATCGAATTGGCCGCTTCGTGAGCCGCGCGCTAGTAAAATTTAATGGTTACAAACTTAAATCCAATTGGCGCCTGGCATAGTTATATAAGTTGGAGAGTTCTTTGTAAAATCAGTGAAAAGTGTCTTTTAAGCCAAACTGGCTGGCCTTTTTACTAGGCCTGGCACTATAACAAACAAAACCTTTTATTGCAGAAAGGGGAATTGCTCACATTGGGAAAGTCTATTTTAATGACCAATCATTTTACTATGCGTCTGTTTAACGCAGTGCCAGTGTTTTTTTGTTCCAACGAACGTTGGACATATGTTTGCTTACGATGTTTGCAAAGGATTCCAGAATGCATCCAAACATATCTCTTGTGACCTCGTGTGTGATTTAATGTCCGAACTACTGAATACTCATTACACGTGGACAACATTAAAGGTGTACATATCAGTAAATCATTATTAACATCCCAGAATTACTCAAGTATTTATTCTTCTTACTTTATAAACAATACAATACATTACCAGAATGCTTTTTCTAATATAAATAAAGGCATTTGCTTATTACGATATAATGAAATTGATTTCAGATAAGTGCGATGTTATAATAGGACAACAATAAATTGTGAGTAAAAGTGATGTAGTCAGAATGTTTGGTCCCAAGACATTATTATCATCTGTCTTTGTTTTCTTTTTTCTTTTCCTTTTCATGTGTCGTTGTTTTCTTTTTTCTTTTCTTTTTTCTTTTTATTTTTTCGATGCCATAAGCATTTCGAGCTTGTAAAGAGTTCTTCCTCTGAGAGGTACATGTATATGGTTACAATGACATCACATGACGTCTCAATCGTATCTACTCGGCAATCCCCGTAACAAGTCGGTAGATATACCTCGTAGGCAGTACATGAATACACCAGAAATCCTGGGGTAATTCGCTTTATTTCCGGCGGCTAACGCAAAATGCACACAGGCACTAAATATGTATTTAAATACACAAATTGGTTATATATCACAATTGAATGTTTGTTTTTACCCTTTTCATTAAAGATGACCATATCAACCCATCTTTGATTCATATTTTGTCAATCGTATCTACTCGGCAATCCCCGGCTTGTGCCGGGGATTTCCGAGTAGATACGATTGCAAACGGACATGCCCTTCGTTGCTGACCTACTTTCAAAAATGGCTCCCAATTGCCTCCGAGGTTATTTTAAGAAATGGCCGAGGTATTCCGAATGATGACGTCTATGTGGAATTAAGTGTTAAACCTAATTTTCAAAGGGTGTGGAAAATGTTCCAATCCACGTAATTGTGAGCTTGCTAATTTGTGACGTCATTTGGTTGCCAAGCAATTCGATCGGAGGATAAAATGAAACCGCTAATCATGCGTGATTAACTGTTGAATTCCTCTCGGCGACAAGTTCGATATCCGGTTTATAGGGTGGTCGGGTATGGGAGAAAGCAATAAATAATCTCATTTGTATTGTTTGTATTGCCACGTTTATGCATTTCCATGCATCTGTATGTTGTATTTATGTTTGACAACAAACTATGTTTAGTTCATATGCCAATAAACGATTTGAAACTTTAATAAACAATTATGTCCTCCGGTTACAATAGTATATTAACAAATAGTTATTGATATGAATAAATGCATGAATGAACCTAGAAATGAATACATGAATAAATGAATCAATCAATTGATTAGTTCATAGATTAGACATTTTGCACGACGAAACAAAATGTCGTCGAAACAATATCATCAGTGTACATGTATTTCTGTGTAAAAACTAATGAACAATAGCTACTGAATGTACTATTGATTCAGAATGTGCCCAAATATAAGAGCAAGAACAGACGGTAGACCTCTATACGATTGATTTAAAAATGTTGCAACACTTTTGGATCTGACTACATATTTAATTTGTTTATTTCTTTGTTGAATCCAGGCTCTAAATACATAAATACGACCTAATTTTACTTTCATTTCATTCTCAAGATCGTCTCATACAACAGTGCAGCTGCTGTACAAATTCACAGAAATACATTATACTTTACATGTGGCCAAGCACCTTTAAACGAAGACACACAGTAATATTTTTCTTCGTGAGACAGCTCATTTCGAAATCCCCCGCATAAATTGGAATAGCGCAGCTTCTTTACTCCTAGACACGGACAATTCAATTAAGCTGGATTCGCCTACGTGCACAAAGTACGTAACCCCGAGAAAAGTTAGATATGTAGGGCATGGCTGGGGCATGTAGAAGTCATGATTTAACCTTCCGTGCAAAATGTTATATCGCAATTTTAGAAAATGGATATTGGTTGTTGTGAGGTTAGAGTTTTAACCCTTTATCATACGCCAGATTTTCGACTGTCCCAAATTGGAGTAGTTTGCAGACGCCATTTCAAAATGAAATGAAATTGGAAAAGTATCTTCTGATAGAATAGAAAACATTGTGGGAAATGGAGAAATTGCTCGATAAGTACTTCTTGAAGGTTCTTGTTCACAGAAAAGAATTTCAAAGTCATGATAAAATGTCCTTGAAACAATTAACTGTTCTCACAATTAAAAGTATATATTGAAAACAACATTAATTCGTCAATTTATCTAAGTATGTACAGTTGATATGCTTTAGATCCCATACGCGATATCACGCTTTTGGTTTGAAATACACGTTGGTTCACTTTATACACACTTTAGAGAAAAAAAAGAACGATCCAATTTTGCTTCCAATGACTATTAATCGGTGCGCAACATATAACAGTCCAGCGGTTGTACAGTTTTAAAGAAATTGAATTTTTACATCAAAATTTTCTCACATCTGTGAACAAGCATCATTAATCCATTACCGAACAATAACGATATTTAACCACGTTGTTGCAGGAGAATTCTGGAAAACATTGTGAGACAAGGAGAAATTGCTCGTGACGAGCAATTTTTCCTTTTCCCATAATGTTTTCTGCTCTATCAGAAGATTATTTTCCAATTTCATCACATTTTGGAATGTCGTCTGCAAACTTTTTCAATTAGAGACAGTCGAAAATTGGCGTTTGGTAAAGGGTTAAACAGTTTACTTCATATCACATTAGGCAGTGTTCCTATACGTAAAGCAGTCACTCCTGGTATTTCACAGTCGTTCAATTAGGAAAGCCTCTTGATTAGAATGTGTCATTGAAACACATTACCCATTTTGAAGTTTTGGGAAACTTTCAAATTGAATACATCGGCAAGCGACTAACACATTGTATGGAAAATACGATGAATTTGAAATGTAATGTAGGAATCATTGTTACTAAAGTATATATTGCTCATTATGAGCACTGTATTCTTTTGTTACAATGATTTGCGTAGAGTTATGTAGAGTATATGAAGTGGTGAGGTATTATAACGTGAACGGATATACTGATATGATAACAAAAAAGATCAGAGTGTGCAATTTTCTGAGCAATTTTCAACGCGACAATTATGTTCTTCTTTAACGGGCTTTTACTAAAAACACATTTATCCTGCATTTCGTTTAAACGTATTCGAAAAAAACTCATATGGTTGTAACACAAAAGCTAAATGCTTCAAAAACTTGCATTCAAACCATTTCCCACGCATTGAGAGTGGTAAGTGATTGATATCTAAAGTAAAAGTACTTGTACACTTGTTACCGAAACTTAGACCAGAAAGCATTGTGAGAACATATAAACAACTTCATATTTTACCACAATGTCTTCTTAAATCCCTAAACGCAAACACGGTTATTTATATGGGAAGTATGTAGGTTAATCAAACCTTTCCTTTTATTTAGCCAACAGCGATTTCAAATTACCGAAATCGCCCACTCTACGTGTCTATAGTCTTGTCTCTATGACGTAAATAAACCTACGCTTGCTAAACGAATATTCAGTACACTCAAACTCCCACACAAACTGTGGTCCTAAGAATCTTATTTGATTGAATGATTGGATAAATGTATTGATTTATTGATGTTTTATGTGTTATTTTATAGCTGCTTGCTCGCGTGATTGCTTGCTTGCTCGCGTGCTTGCTTGCTTTCTTGCTTGCTTGCTTGCTTGCTTGCTTGCTTGCTTGCTTGCTTGATTGATTGATTGATTGATTGATTGATTGATTGATTGATTTATTGATTGATTGATTGATTGATTGATTGATTGATTGATTGATTGATTGATTGATTGATTGATTGATTTGATTGATTGATTGATTGATTTGATTGATTGATTGATTGATTGATTGATTGATTGATTGATTGATTGATTGATTGATTGATTGATTTTTTTTCTCGTCTCCACGCAGTTTATCCAATAACCTATATCTGGTTAGCACAAAAAGTATGTAAATACGATTTCATATCGGGAAGAAATGGCACTGAAACAGATAAATTGAAAACTCGGCGTCAGTAAACAGGAGTGGGATTATTGCGTTTCAAATAACATCTTATAATTGGGCTATCCTAGACTCTTGGGAGAGGGCATTTAGAAAATCAAGGACGGAAACATTTTCAATTTTCGCACGACATTCAACGTTCTGAGTCGTTTTCAACAGTATTCCAGTTTAACAACGGAGCTCAACGCACCTATCGACCTCACGCGTATTTAGTGTATTCCTACTGATCTGTTAAAGGAAGAATACCCATAATCCGCCATTTTGAAACTCTTTCCTTCCACGGCAATTAGAACTCATATGGTTTATCCAATGAAATATCCGAGTAGTTTTGAATGCTTCCTCGGGTGGCTTCGGTCGGTCTCGGTATACATCGGTCGGTGCTGGAATTTGTCGGTGTAAGGCGAATAGTCTTATACCGAGAGAGACCGAAGTGATCCGACGAAAAATGGCGGATTAAAGGTATTCTACCTTCAATGACTAACTTCTTTCCCACAATAATATGATTAGACACGAATGAACCCTTTCGCAAATTAGTATTGCATGTCAGAATAGTCTGTGATCGAGTTTCATCATGAAAATCCCCTTTTTCGTCTGTCCTATTCCATTTATTTCTAGTCTGCGACTTATCTTCAGGAGTGTCCTGTAACCAAGGCTGGGTTATTAATTGAATGGAGTCTACAACAGGATGGGAAACATTTCGTCTCGGTCTCCGAGTGGTAACTGTGTTTGGTTTACAATTTACTGAGTTCTCAGTAAAACTGTCTCGATCACCTGTGAATTTAGACCCACGGGGAGGTCCTGTGTCAAGTATCATACTTTTGTCCATATCCTACATACAAGTGGTTAAAGTATATAGCTTGAACTGACTCTCTATGCCTTTTTTATCTGTCTGTGTCTCTGTCTCTCTCTGTTTGTCTCTATCTGTCGTCTGTCTCTATCTGTGGGTCTCTTTGTATCTGACTGTGTGTCTCTCGCTCTTTATCTCTCGTTGGCGTAGCTTCCTTAAGGCACGTACCTACACTTTTATTTCAGGAAGTAAAAAGAGAAAAAAAGTCACAAACGCAACAGAAAGGGCCTATATTTCCTGCATATATAGACTATATTTTTGTGCTATCAAATACATGCCAGAACGCACCTAAAAGATTATTTCAGACTGCATTTTTCCTTAGGGTAATATGCCACCGGACCCCATAGAATGATATGCCTACATATTCATTTCAGTCAAGCTACGCCCCTGGGGCCCGTTTTACTAAACAACTTACGGAAAATGTTTGCGTAAGTCAAAATTGATTAACATGGATAGTATCTTCAAAGAACGTACAATATTGCAATGTGACACATCATTGGAAGCGTCTCGGAGAGACGATTCCAATGATGTGTTACTTTGCAATATTGCTTTGCCAAATATTGAAATATAAGGACTTGTTGTTTTAGACTTACGCAAATCTTAAGCGTAAACTGTTTAGTAAAACGGGCCCCTGTATCTCTCTGTGTCTCTTTCTTACATTTCTTCCTACCTTCCAACGTGGTGCCAATAAGTAATTATAAACATGGTTTGACCATTTCCTTAAAGGCTTTTCAAATGATATAATGATGAAGCAATGTAACACTTAAATATACAAATAACCAATCACTCTTAAAACACCTTAAACCAAACGACAAAAGATTTGAAACTTTTATATTCTGTCTTTCAATATCATCGAAATCGGGTGCAATTGGGAGATGATCTTTTATTAGGATAGGCTAGACTTTTTAAGACATTCCTCAGAATGGGAATCTGTTACTTGTCCGTATCGGATTGAATATCAGACAGAAAAAATATAGAGATAGACAAAAGAAGAGTCATACATCATGATATTCGAAAAGCCATGTGATAGAATGATAAAATGGGATTAACTGTTTTTTTTTCCAATTAACATATCATTTTGTGACATTGATATAAAAACTTCTGTAACAAATACAACAAAGACGAGAACTAATGGAGTTAGGCTATTTTTTCATCAGTTTCAAATGACGTCTGCATGATACCGTTAAGAATTCAAGGATGGCTTGATTGGGAATTTCCTTAATGATGTCTGACAATCACTGGGTAGGGCTTCATGTTCTCTCCACCGTCTCTTATAGATTTAACACTTAGAATGCTGGGTAATTTTCTAAAATTATATCTTTATGTCGTCTGCTTTCCAAAACCTTAAATATCTATTCAATTTTGTTGGAGAAAGATACCCAGAGTAGCAAACAGGTTATATCACAGGCCAGCCGCCAATTTACTTGGCGGCTGGCCTGGATCTAACCTATTTGCATAAGCATGAAGTCGGTTCCAGCACTATAAGGGTTAACACTTCCGATTTGTTGTTACGAAACGGTCTCATATCGGTGGCAAAGCAGGTCTTTGATTCCGCCACACGTAACTATGATCCTAGTTCGATTGATCCAGACGTAGATATTTCATTCTCAGGGTCCGTAGTACTTACAGCTTGTATCATCCGAGTTACTGTGTTCCAGAAAATTAACTGAATTCACATCGAGCTTCAACTTGAGTTTAAAGAGTTCGACAAAAGAATACACTGTTACTCGTCAGTTATAGAAACAACGTATCAAACCTGTTTGGTACCAAAGGCCGAATAGGTCTCGCTGGCCCATATGGCGGGTAGAACACCTATGTAGTTGATTCTCACCGGTAGGGGTCTGTAAAGGAGATCTGGTCAGCACACATATTGCAGAATGTTCCTATTTTAACTCAGCCGATAAGGAAACAAATCTAGGACCCTAGAGTAGGCCGGTGTCGTCTTTTCAAGAAGCCTCCAACGACATGTCACATGACAGTATCTTACTTTTGTTAAAGGTAATATCCATGTTTATTGGGTTTGTCTTACCATAATATTGTTTAGACTTGTGCATAATATCATTACTATTTTAAATCAATTCTGTTTTTGTGCCTAGTTAGAGTACATAACTTGAAATCCGTGCGGGTTCAAACCCCGGTGACGGCATTTAGATTTTCATGAGAGGTAGTCTACTGACTCACGGAATGCCGATGGTTCTATCTGGCTTTATCAACCTTTATCAGCCGTTGGGTATGGTGTCTTCATCATTAAGAGTCGGGCATAGCTACATAATGTTGTCGCGATGTAACCCCATATAAACAAGCATACACAAACGAAGGAACAAATATACCGATCTTTAATTGCTGAATTTAGCTCAATGTAGCATTAAGAAAAGTAATCCCCATTTAGGAGTTTTATTCAAACTATTTGATCTTATATGAGCCCAGTGGTGGGTGTAAGGTAAAGGTTTTTTGTTGTTATTATAGTGTCCCCCCTATTGAAAGGGCGAGCCAGTTTGGCTTATAAGACACTTCTCACTGATTATTCAAAGTACCTCCTAACTTTTAATTAAGCAAACCGCCTAGCCGATATAAGTCGATGAATTAATTCAACTATCTCACGAAACGGCCATTTCGGAACAGTTTGCACGAGAAACGTTTACCGGGGGAAATGGGAACCTACGACCTTCCTGTTCCGTGACGGACACCTACATCACTAGGCCACGGTAACAGACATGTACGCACAGAGTACGAACATGATGGGGATTTCGTATGAGTACTTTGGAGCAAGAGCTTAACAATCACGGACCGTGATGTGAGGACGAACAACTTGGTTTTCTTATCAAATACGATATATAATGATATATGCGATACCTTAAAGTTATGTCACCCACAACATAGGATTTATTTTCTATTCATATTGAGCCCGGGGATCTGGGGGTATATAGCTCTGGGGCCCGTTTCACAAAGCTGCATACGCCAGAAATTAACGTAAGTGTTTGCGTACGCAAGCATCTGACTGAAAAGACCGTTAAACTTAACAGCGCAACTTTACGTTGTGCGTAAATATCAGCGTAAACCTAAGCAACTTAGTGAAACGGTCCCCTATAATACACTGTTCTGAGCGTGTGTGTCTTAAGGGAAAGCAGTCAGTAAGTTGGACAGTATATTGTGAACCACTGGTAATCAAATAACAAGAGTACGGACATGTGTGCTATCTATCGCGATATGACTAAAGTATTGTTGAAAAAGCATACAATCAATATTCCACCTACCAACCAACATGATCCGACTTGGAAGGGTGAAGGGCTATGTAAGGACAGGCCTGACTTACGCCGATTTTGTAAAGGAGGTTTGTGTCTGCACTTAACGGCCCGTCTGTATAGAGAATAAGCAGTGTACGGGTTCGGTCGTATTGCTTAACCCATTACCAAACGATAACGACATTTGACCAGTTCGGTGCAGACGACTCGTGAAAACATTGTAAGAAAAGGAGAAATTGCGCTTAACGAGCAATTTCTCATTTTTTTCACAATGTTTTCTGCTCTATCAGAAGATTTTCATCACATTTTGAATTGTCGTCTGCAAACTCTTGCAATTTAGGACAGTCGAAAATTTGACGTTTGGTAAAGGGTTAATGACAAAACGCTTGCTGTATCCAGCGTTTGATCAGACAGTTCTTAGCTTCGACGTCCGTCCCTACTACAAACGAAACTGGAAGAAATTAAAAAAATTCATATACCGTAATTTTTCTTGAAAATATGTCTGTTAAAAACAACATTTGAAAGGCTTGTTGGATTTTTTTTTTTGTAAAATACATTTGAAAGGCTTGTTGGAATTTTTTTAGTAAAATAAATTTGAATGGATTGTTGGAAAAAGAAAACTTGCTCATACACACATTTCTTTATGATAAACAACGTTCTTTACGCATAATTAAAATATCTCACTGATTAATTGACATGATTTGTCACCTTCGAGTAATGTGGATTTTTGACAAACTACGAATTCGTCGCTTGAAAATGAATAATAGTAAACAGGATGCGAACCGAATACTCTCCGTTTGACCTTAATAGAACGGAAATGACCGTAAAAGGCAACTTCGTGTTCCCACAACCCAACCATAAAAACACGAAATACTCTGTCAAATTGCGAAATACATCGTCATGTCTCCTTAACATACACATGGCCTCTGTGGTTAGAACACTGGGTACAGTTTTACTAAACATTTTAAGCCAAAGCTTTGCGTAAGTTCAAAACAATGTTCCCTCTTGTTTCAATAATACGCTTAACAATATTGCAAAGTAACACATCATTGGAATCGTCTCTCCGAGACGCTTCCAATGACGTGTCACAATGCAATATTGTACTTTCATTTAAGATATTTTCCATGTTGCTCGGTTTCGACTTACGCAAATATATTTTCTTAACTCGTTCGGTAAAACGGTACGAAACCATAAAGCACCTCTGTATGCGTTCAAATCATGTTAATGGTAAATGCCCATTTTCCTACAGGACAGTCTCCTGGCTCACGAAACTCCGATAGCTGGTCCCGTCTTTCCTAGCCGTTGTGGGCATTTAAGCTAGGGGTACCTGTCATCAATGATGTACCGGACATCGCAAGCGATGTGAGAACCAATAACCAATAAAAACACACAAACATCTTTTCTTGTTTATGAATAAGACAGGGTTTATTTGTGGGATAACATAATTACTATTTTAACCCTTTCCCAAACAGCAAATTTTCGACTGTCCCAAATTGAAAAAGTTTGCAGACGACTTTTCAAAATGTGATGAAATCGAATACTATTCTTCAGAAAGAGCAGACAACCTTGTGGGAAAAGGAAAAATTTCTCGTCACGAGCAATTTATCCTTTACCCACAATGTTTTCTAAAGTTGTCAAATGTCGTTACTGTTGGGAAAGGGTTAAATCAATTCTGTTAGTTTGTTGTATGCAAATTAGATGGCTTTGTATAACATTGCAAATGAAATGATTATATAAATGATTGTAAGGTGTTTGATGGGCTGATATGTCCACTTGGCCGGCTGATTACAGTTATCTGTATATAACATCATTACCTGTATGTCTGTTATGCACATGGCACTGTGATAAACACTTTACTGACATACTTACTTTCCTACAGGGGACTCGGACAACGCTACCAAGACTAGGTTTTGAAAGGAAAGTGAGCATTTGCTCAAAACGAGCAGTTTCTTCTTTTCCCAAAATGTTTTCTATCCTATCAGAAGAGTATTTGTAAATTTCGTCACATTTTGAAATGACATCTTCAAACTCTTTTAATTTGGGATAGACGAAAACTTGGCGATTGGTAAAGGGTTAATTGAACAGAATCCCACTTTTGTATGACGTCATTAATCATAAATGTTGTTTATGAAACAGGAAATATCAAAGTCCTTAGTGCTCAACCTCATTCTGAATTTCGCAATTCGTCAAACATGCATTCGACCGCAGGCCTATTTCGTTTGTACGATGCAAGCACAAAATAACGGGTTTAATATTTTAGATTCTATACGTAAATGATGTAAAGGGAGTCATCAAATGCTCTTTGGTCAAATGGTTTCGGCTTCGGAATCGATTTAACGAGGGGCGAGTTCAATCGTATCTACTCGGCAATCCCCGTAACAAGTCGGTAGATATACCTCGTAGGCAGTACATGCATTCGGAACACCTCGGCCATTTCTTAAAATAACCTCGGAGGTAATGGGGAGCCATTTTTGAAAGTAGGTCAGCAACGAAGGGCCAATCGTATTAACTCGGCAATCCCCGTCACAAGCCGGGGATTGCCGGAAAGAGCTGATTGACAAAATATGAAACAAAGATGTGTTCATATGATCATCTTTAATGAAAACGGTAAAAATACCATTCATTTGTGATATATAACCAATTTGCGTGTATCTAAATACATATTTAGTGCCTGTGTGCATTTTGCGTTATGTGCCGGAAATAAGGCGAATTACCCCAGGATTTCTGGTGTATTCCAATCGTATCTACTCGGCAATCCCCGTAACAAGTCGGTAGATATACCTCGTAGGCAGTACATGAATACACCAGAAATCCTGGGGTAATTCGCCTTATTTCCGGCGGCTAACGCAAAATGCACACAGGCACTAAATATGTATTTAAACAAATTGGTTATATATTACAATTGAACGTTTGTTTTTACCCTTTTCATTAAAGATGACCATATCAACACATCTTTGATTCATATTTTGTCAATCGTATCTTCTCGGCAATCCCCGGCTTGTGCCGGGGATTTCCGAGTAGATACGATTGCAAACGGACATGCCCTTCGTTGCTGACCTACTTTCAAAAATGGCTCCCCATTGCCTCCGAGGTTATTTTAAGAAATGGCCGAGGTGTTCCGAATGGGGAAAGTTAAGTATAAACGATACGCCTATCATATTCAGTACATGTATTAAAATGATCTAAGTATTTCCTTTTACACAGGAGTTTATGTGTTTTTAGAAAGTGAATAGTTGGAGTATTGAGTAATGGGGAGGAAGGTTCAGCATGAGCAAATGATTTGTTACTGACAAAGGTTTCCACATTATTCGATAAATGATAAGTGTTTATTTTCATTGTCGTTTTTGCATTGTGATATCAGATTCTAACTCCAACTGATGTGAATTAAATTCACATTAGGAAAGGATTTGATATGCATTTTGTGGTTTAGTGATATATAACTTCCGTTAAAAATAAGTCATTCATTACTCCTTAAGGTCACATACATGTACGGTGGATTTGTGGTCTTATGTCACGGTGTGTGTGGTGATGATGCGGAGGAGAAGGAGGAGAAGGAGGAGGAGGAGGAGGAGGAGGTGGAGGAGAATGATGATGACGAGGAGGAAGAGGAGGAGGATGAGAAGGAGGAGGAGGAGGAGAAGGAGGAGGATGAGAAGGAGGGGGAGGAGGAGGAGAAGGAGGAGAGAAAGGAGGAGAAGGAGGGAGGAATGAGAAAGGATGAGGAGGGAGGAGAAGGAGGAGGAGGGAGGAATGATGATGATGAGGAGGAGGAGGGAGGGAGGAGAAGGAGGAGGAGAAGGAGGGGGAGGAGAATGAGAAGGATGAGGAGGAGGAGAAGGAGGAGGAGGAGGAGAATGATGATGATGAGGAGGAGGAGGAGGAGGAGAAGAAGGAGGAGGAGAAGGAGGAGGAGGAGAAGGAGGGGGAGGAGGAGGAGAAGGAGGAGGAGGAGAAGGAGAAGGAGGAGGAGGGGAGGAGGAGGACGAGGAGGAGGACGAGGAGGAGGACGAGGAGGAGGACGAGGAGGAGGGAAAGTGATTGAACGAATTCCTTTCCATGTTCGAAAATAAATCTTATTATAATACAAAGTATACAAATGTAGGTAAGATCAAATCAATCCAAATAAGGAAAACCTAGGGCAACGACCACAAACTAGATCATTGGGTGTTGTAAGGGTAACGCCCAATACAAAGTTAACAAAGGAGTCAGTTATGAAAACATAACACACCCACTTTGCTCGCGTCAACGATACATGAGTCAGAAATCCGCAGTTTGTCGAATATGATAGGGAAAAGCAATTAGAACCTGAGACTACCCTGCGTGACTTAGTTTTACCTATGCAATTCAATGGTTTTTGTTAATTTGTGACTTGTTTAATTTGAAAGAAACGGCAGACGAAACAATAGTAATGAAACAAATGCATTATCGTTTTGAAATTGGAAAGGTATCATTGTGACCAAAAGGTAAATTGTTCCTAAGAGTCCTGGTAAAGTGTCATCCTCTGGTACCGAGGGTTCAGAGTTCGATCTCTGGTAGAGGCAAGGTAGAAAAAAACACATTAAAAGAGATCTTGTTGGGTAAGCAACCATCGAGGTGAATTTGATAAGCTTCAAGCTTCCGTCAAGATCGATGCAAAATAAATAAGTTTATCCCATTACCAAACAAAACGACATTTGACCAGTTTGTTGAAGGCGACTCTGGAAATCATTGCTTTGCCCACAATTTTTCCTGTTCTATCAGAAGTTTATTTTTCAATTCCATCCTTTTTTGAAATGGCGTCTGTAAACTCTTTTAATTTTGGACAGTCGAAAATGTTTTAGTTCTGTAAAGGGTTGTTGTTATTGGTGGTGGTGGTGTTTTTTTTGTTTTTTTTTTGTTGTTGTTGTTGTTGTTTTTATGCTTGCTTTTTTTCTTTAAAATCTCTATAGAATGGACAGTCTCGCTGTCAAGGACAGTACCTACGAGCGTTTTAAGAATTTACAAGTCATTTGTATCCCTGATTTGTGGGGGGTCGGGGGGGGTCGGGGCATTCTTACTATATATTTTAGATTTTTGCATTTTTGCTGTGATATGTTTCTTTAGTCTATGTACATATGATGTGACTTGAATAAATGAACAAATAAATATATTTTGAAAATATTTAGATAAGATACTAGTAAATCGTTTCACACCCCGTTGATTTTATCGAATGAAATACGCCCCCATTGTTTAGCCGATCCGACATACTTTTTATGTGATTTCTTTCATCGCAAGGCGGGCCCCTCCTTGTAAAATTAGCGATCGATTTGATCTTCAACCTACATTACAAAATAAGAGTCTACTGACCTATTTTCCTTAAAAGAAATGGTATTTCCTCCCGAACCTTGAAGATCAACAATGTGGGATTGGTCAAACATCATGATTAAATTCTCTATATTAAGAATATAGTAGAAAGCTTGAAAATATACACATATAGTAGAACTTTTAGAAATGAACGAATATATTAGACTGATTAAAATTACGAATATAGTAGAATGTTTAAAAGTACAAGTATTGTAAAATGTTTAAATTCTCTTTATAAAAAGTAACGTAAAATGATTGAAAATAAACGATAATAGTAGAATGTTTAAAATTACGAATATAGTAGAATGTTTTGAATTACGAATATAGTAGAATGTTTTGAATTACGAATATAATAGAATGTTTAAAAGTACAATTATTGTAATATGTTTGAAACATGCAAGAATAGTAGAATGCCTTAAATAACGAATAAAGAAGAATGTTTTAAAAAAAATACTTATATCATAGAATGTTAAAAAATACGAGTACATTAGACTGTTGTAAGATATGTAGCAAATGAAGAAATTGAAATTTTCACTTTTGTCGCAATGGTTTCCACTTTCACAATGCTTTGTACTGAATCCTACGTTACAAAATGAATAGTATGTTGACCCAGTTTTTCTTGAATGAACCATATTTTCTAACCAAAGCTAAACTCTTAGAATGCTGGGTAATTTGCTGTCCAAACATTGGATTAACATCTGCTTAACTTTGATGAGGAAGGATATTTAGAGTAGCAAACAGGTTTGAATACAGGCCAGCCGCCAATTTACTTCGCGTCTGGCCTTGATCTTACCTATTTGAACAAACATGGAGGCGGTTCCTGTACTACATGGGTTAAAGTATTACGACACTGGGCAAGTTGGTTTTCAATATTGTATGTAAACGAGCAATTAATTGGTGTGTATTGTTTCATACAGACATAAAACGTCTGCCTTGTAGCAAACGGCAATTGGAAGTTTTGTGACAGAAGAGGATGTGGTTATCATAAGAAAATTCAAAATGTTGTTACAATGCTCTCATGTTAATAGGGAATTATATTCTCTTTAGTGCGAAAGCAGCATATGGTATAAGAAATCATTGCGACAAAAGAAGGAATTTCTCAAAACGAGCAATTCCAATGATTTCTTCTGAATGCTCCAATTAACTCAGTAGTCCTCCTCTTATCATATTGATTTCTATAAATGTATGTTAACGAGCAATTGGGTAGTAAGGGATTAATTGGCTTGTATTGTTTCATACAGACGACACTAGACGTCTGCTTGGTAGCAAACGGTATTTGAAGGTATTGTTACAGAAGAGGGGCGTTGCCATCATAAGAAATATTGTTACAATGCTCTCAGGTTAACTATGATTATATTTAAAGCTTCTTATGAATCGTTGAATTGCTGTGTATGTCGTTAATATAAGTTTTAATAGACTCTTTAACCCATTATCAAACAATAACGTTATTTGACCAGTTTGTTGCAGACGAATATGGAGAACACTGTTGGAAAAGGAGAAATTGCTCGTTACGAGCAATTTTTTGCTTTTTCCCACAATGTTTCTCTACTCTATCAGAAGATTACGTTCAAATTTTATCACATCTCATGTCGTTTGCAAACTTATTTCAATTTGGGACGTTTGGGAATATGGCGTTTGGTAAAGGGTTAAATCGTTTTATGCAATACGTTATCTAGAACATACAAAGGGTTTATTCTAAAGTAATGCAAGCGTGACCTTAGTGTTATTTTGCAATGGCACTGTGTTAACCCTTTCCCAAACAATAACGACATTTGACTACTTTGTTGCAGATGACGTTAGAATCATTGTGGGAAAAGGAGAAAATACTCGTAACGAGCAATTTTTTCCTTTTTCCCACAATGTTTTCTGCCCTATCAGAAGCTTGTTTTCCAATTTCATCACATTTTGAAATGTCGTCTGCAAACTCTTTCAATTTGGGACAGTCGAAAATTTGTTGTTTGGAAAAGGGTTACGATTTTTCGATATTGATCCTATGTCTCATGAAAGTTGATTTTAAAGGCACTTTCCCATCTTTCCCATTCTCGCAGCATTTCGGACAAATAATCACTTGCGATCTTTGTAGAGGTATCCGAAATTCATTCGGATTCCTCTACATACTTCGTGAGCAATTATCCGTCCACAATGCAGCAGGTCTGTATTAAAAAAAGGAAATAATTGAGATACATTCTGCCAGTCGTCACTGCCAATATACAATGTATGTATATCTCAAAAAGTAATGTAGGTCGAAATATTACTTTAAGCACCTAAAAGCCAACGACACTCAAACATTGACCTACATAGAGTTATCCCAATGTTGGACTCGAATTTCAATTTCAAGTATGCAGTAAAATAACAATCCCGTATACTACCACATGTGACATTTCACGATAAAACCTCCGGCGTCAAATATCTGTCATAACGTTAACATTGTGTTACAACGATAAAAAAAGGGAAGGAAAAAAACGATTTCTCTTCTCGTATAAAATCGAAATATCTTAGAATGGCTTTCAGATACGATGAATATTCATTTCTAAGCGATCTTCGTCTCGCTATACATGTATATTAGTTTTTGAAAAGAAAAGAAAAAAAACTCTATATCTGATAATTGGTTACTCGACAAGATCATACAACAGGTAAAAGGGTTTCGAAAAGTGGGGTTGTTTAATGAACAAAGACTAAGAGAAAGCTTGAATATGACCCATATTAAGGTCCGACATTCAGTGTTTCGTTTTGCAGCACGTAACTGTAAGTTCCTTTATATTTGTACCAACTCCCTGTTACAGAGTTAGAGTGCGAGCCTTGTATGTGGAGGGTTGTGGGTTCGAACATGGACTGTGCCAATATTGAAATAAAAACCATTGTAAAGAGTTTCCACGCTATTGTAGAGGACATCTTGTGTTTCATAGTGTTGCAGATTTCCTTAACCCTTTACCAAACAATAACGACATTTCACCACTTTGTTGTAAACGACTCTGAAAACGTTGTGGGAAAAGGAGAAAATGCTCTTTACAACATGTTTTCTGGCTTATCAGAAGGTTAATTTCCAATTTCATAACATTTCGAAATGTCGTCTGCAAACTCTTTTAATTTGGGACAGTCGAAAGTTTGGCGCTTGGTAAAGGGTTTACCCTTAGAATGCTGGGTATTTTTTTTTTCAAAATAGCTTTCTGTGTCGTCTGCTTTCCAAAACCATATATCTGCTTAATTTCGATGAGGAAAGATACTCAGAGTAGCAAACAGGTTAAATCACATGTCAGTCGCCAATTTACTTGGCGGCTGGCCTGGATCTAACCTGCTTGCATAAGCATGAAGTCAGTTGCAGCACTATAAGGGTTAAATCGTTAACACTACCATTGTACAGAGTCAGACGACAGTCTATTGATGTCAATCTTTTGCATCTTTTATCCCAGAATCGCGATTCCTCTCAACAACATACCCGATGTGCCTTGCGAGTTAGATTACAGACTATACTTGTGTTTGCCCTATGACAATTGTTGAAATTGTGACAACGTTCAAATGAACAGTTTCTCCCCATATAAGTCATACTTGTTTACATTTCAAGCGAGTGACTGAATGTTTAAAGAGAGTGACCTTTCATGAAATGACACGTCATTCGCGAGATATGCTGTACAGAGACTTAAGAAACGGTATAAACACTTTTGTAAAATTAGTCATTTTAAAGATTCAAGTATGTCATTTAAAACGGTCAGCGACATTTATATGTTTATTAAGATATCCAAATTTATGTCAATCTTCCTAAATGCCAGAATTACGAGCATTAATCACTCAGACATTAAACCTTTAGAACAATCCCCAATGCGAGCTAGTGAGTAATGGTCGTCAAAATAAAAAAGAAACCTTTATGCGTAAAAATAGCAACTATAATATACGATTTCATTATGAGATCGGGAAGATACCGACGTAACGAAACGATATGAGCACTTTATCCTATTGTCGTGGTGGTTTCTAAAGTCTTCTTCAGTAGAAGCAGCAAAAAAAGCGTCGGCTGACGTCGCTTACAATGTAACGAATCGTAAAGTGCTGTCACCTGTATAGTTATGTGTTTAACTTGTATCCAATACGGTAGTTTATTTGTTGTATACGCACACAAGCCTTGTTAACCAATGGACTTTGACATACATACATACATACATACATGCGAATGACGCAAAACGGTTAATCAAATAGAGGCCTGTACACAGAGGCGAAACGGTTACTGCTTAACTAAGACTTATCGTCCCATTACCAAACAATAACGTCATTTGACCAGTTTGTTGTCGACGAGTCTTGAAAACATTGTGGTAAAAGGAGAAATTGCTCGTAAGCAAGTTTTCTGCTCTTTTTGCAGAATATTTTTCAATTTCATCACATTTTGAAATGTCGTCTGCAAACTCTTTCCATTTGGGACTGTCGAAAATATGTTGATTGGGAAAGGGTTAAACTTCGAGGTATAGAAATTCGACTATACTGCACAATATACTGCATCATATAAAATTGTTGATGGGCTGTATTAGACGAACGAATCACGACTTCATTGAACACGGGGTCTCTAGCGAAGGACCATTGTATTCCAAGTCGGACACGTTCATGGCAGAGATAGAGATGTTACGAAGCCTAAGATTATAGACACCATGGCAACCAGCAAAGGAACTTGTTCGAACCGAAAGGGTCCTATCTTTGCTACAATGGTTTTAACATATCTCAATAAATTGATACTTTGGGATATTGTTCAGCTGCAGCCTTTTGTTTCTTCCGTTTTACGACGATTCATCATTTATAAACCACATATGAGGAAATTGGTTTATGGTGTTTGACATTATAGCATTTCGGGAATTATGAATAAATCGAAACCGAAACTCAAATAAACTTAAAACGCGATTCCTTACAATTGATAATGTTTGCCTTTAATGTATTTCGACTTGATCAATAAGTCTTGATCTTCGACAGATATAAAGTATCTAATTCACACTATAGATTGATCTTGGCAAAATGGTATAAATTAACCTTTATAGTGCTGGAACTGATTTCATGAGAATGCAAACATGGTAGATCCAGGCAAGCCGACCGGTTCGCTTGCAGCAAAAACCGAAATTTCAATCTTTTGCAAAAATGATTTCTTCTCAAAATAAATTGTATTTCCGTGGTAACAGAGGAGTATGGTTGAGCAAAGTCGGTCGAATTAGCATGTAAATAAATAATGACGTCAGCATTGCACCGCATATCACCGTCTGTCTAACACCAGTCCGGGATCAACAAAGTACGTTGAGTATCGGGGGAACTGTCGTTCATTCGGTGTACAAGATAACACTCATTGTTGGACAGTTGCCCGATTTGGGCGGTGTTTATAAATACTCTGCACAATCCTATACGGATACATTTCCCTGGATAATGAACACAGAACAGAACCAATTTTTATTTTGACCACAGTTCAAATTGACAATAAGGGTAATAATAGATATAACATTGAGAGACAGACAGATAGACAGACAGACAGATAGACAGACAGATAAACTTAGAGAAACTTAGAGACAGAGAAACTTAGAGACAGAGAGACAGTGACAGCCAGAGACAGACAGAGACAGCCAGAGACAGCCAGAGACAGACAGAGACAGACAAAGACAGACAAAGACAGACAGAGACAGAAAGAGACAGAAAGAGACAGACAGAGACAGAAAGAAGAAAGAGACAGAAAGAGACAGACAGCGACAGACAGAGACAGACAGAGACAGACAAAGACAGACAGAGACAGACAGAGACAGAAAGAGACAGAAAGAGACAGAAAAATACAGAAAGAGACAGAAAGAGACAGAAAGAAGAAAGAGACAGAAAGAGACAGAAAGAAGAAAGAGACAGAAAAAGACAGAAAAAGACAGAAAGAGGCAGAGACAGAAAGAGACAGAGAAAGGGAGACAGAGAGAAAGTTTCCATCCTTAGTTTTGTTAAACCAAATCTCGATCACGATTAACTGAGAAAGACGAAATCATTTCTTGAACAAATTTGGTAGAAACCATTTTAAACAAAAGATCAATCGCTCGCTCGTAACATACGGAGCTATTTGTTCATAAGTCACAGGAGCTCTTTCTAACCAGATATGCTTAAGAGAGGTAAATAAATTATCAAGAAGAAGGGGATTATCTACTTTCAATATAGGTGTTTATTTCGGTGTAATAATTTCCCCCTTCCTCTTAATTATTACTACCTCGACACGATACAGAGTCATTCAGTATCTTCTGTAAACAAGTTAATCCCGGACTCTGGGAATGATCCAAATGCAAATCAATGGCAGACTATACTTCATTTGCTTTTGACGAATGTCGTTTACTTCATATTTTGAAACCAAGCCAAAACATTGATACAAAAAAAAAAATTGCTTGACTCAAACAATTTCTTTTATTGTCATAATGCTTAACGAAGCCAACGTTTGCAGTTGCGTTGTTTGAAATTAATGAAATGGAAATAAGTATATACTGTATGCATGCATGATATTATATAAATAAAATCCTTATTTACTAGCAATGGAAGCATTAATTTGTATATCTCAGAGCGTATCCAATGATTCCTGAATGAACGACCTGTCTTAACTTTTTACCAAACAACAAATTTTCGACTGACCCAAATCGAAAGAGTTTGCAGACGACATTGAAAATGTGACGAAATTAAGAAATAATCTTCTGTTGTGGCAGAAAATATTGTGGGGAAAAAGAGAAATTGCTCTTACCGAGCAATTTATCCTTTTCCCACTAGTTTTCGAAAGTTGTCTGCAAAAAACTGGTCAAATGACGTTATTTCTTGGTAATGAGTTAACAGCATCAGAATAAAATAGTTTTTAAAGCTGCTTGTTCATAGAAGAGAAAATCTGAAGGTCAAGAATAAAATAGCGTTAAAACAAAACAGTTTTGACCACATTTAAACCGGTTTTGTCTGGTCTAGACAAATTAATACTTTAGCCACTTCCTGCACTCACTAACTCTTTAATCAACAACGTGTCAAACCCTCGATCTATATAGAACAGTTAACATAAGCTGTACATTTTCATTTTACCCTTTACGACCTGAAGACAACATTTCTTTACTTCAAGCAGACGACCTTAGAAAAGCTTTACAAACATGTGAAAAAAACCTTCTAGCTCTGCTGTCGTGATTTGTGATCACCAAACAATAACGACATTTGACCAGTTTGTTGGGGGTTTACGACGAACTTCTTAAAGCCAGGTAACTTCGTTCGAATCACGCTTTTCTAGGGCCTCAAAATGAAAACAATGACACGGCACAGTTATCTAGTTTTGTTTCGGTTTCAAAACCACGGATGTTTAGAAAGTAGCCCTTAAACACGACAACTTAAACAAACTAGAGTATAATGACTACCCACAACGTAGGTTTTGGACGTCACAATGGGTTAATATACTGAATATGGAATTAAAAATGAATCAAGCGTTAGAAGTGAATCATAGTGCTTACGCCCGAACCACCTGACTAGTGGTAAATCAGGACTCCGCATTAATAATGTTAAGGATTTTATTGCACGTATTCATCCGAATACAACACACCCAGTTACCAGCTAAAATATGTTGATTATGTACCCCCACCCAGTGTGATATAAATACACTATACATCTGACAGGAACAATGTGATCAGTATGTACCTACTCACTGGACCTTGTAGTGTCATACATATCCAGGGTTCGTTGCGAGACTATATCAAACCTTCACGTTTGGGTTTATTGGATGTAGAACTATGGGGGTAGGTATGCACCAAGACATAATGGTACGGGGTTCGAACTGTATCCTCTCCAATATTTGAAGATTTCCTTTGATTGCGTTGATGAAGCGATAGCAAGTCATACATCGGAAAACAATGGGTAACATGGTCCGCCATAGTATTTTTGAGTAAGAGGGATATAACCTAAGGTTATCCATAATACGCCATTTTGAATCTCATTCTTTCGTCGGAAAACTTCAGGCGTTCCCGGTATATATCGGTCGGCGCCGGAACCGGAACTATTCGGTTCAAAGCGAATAGTTTCGAGAGATGTAAACGTGGACCTGTTCATAGAAAAGAACATTTTTTCAAAGTAAAAATAAAATGTCGTTGAGAACAATACTTTCTTTGTATTGTGGTCTGAAAATTGATATACAACTCGAAGAAAGGATGGAACGCATAATTTGCTCAGAAAGTGTCAATTAATCTAAGTACGTGCAGCTTTTATGCGGTAGATCACGCGTTTGGATTAAAATGCAACTCAATTAGACACTTTAAAGACTTAAAAACGGTTTAATCTTTCCTTTAAATGAAGTTTTATAGCTATTGATTCTTTTGTTTTTGTTTATATATTCATTTTTATTTTACTCAATTCAAATGTCCTCACCTATGTGAACAAGCACCTTTAAGAAAGGAGTTGTACAAAAATCGTGTTCATTTTGACTACTGTACACATATTTTTTTTTCTCTCCAAAATGACTTCAATATTGTCGTGTGCAGCAGACGCTAATGACAAAGGAGCGAAGGTTTACCTAATGTTTACGGTAGCCATAGATACCCCAACACATGTTATGAACGAAAGCAGACGGGTGTTAACTTGTTTATTTGCTGTTCACGTTGTATCCATGTAGCCCTCCTCTTTATGTTGCGAAACAGTTTTTTAAACCTTTCCCATACAATAACGACAGTTGACCACTTTGTTGCAGCCGACTTCAGAAAACATTATGGGGAAAGGAAATATTGCTCGTAAGGATTTCCCACAATGTTTTCTGTCCTATCAGAGGATTATTTTCCAATTTCAACACATTTCGAAATGTCGTCTGCAGACCCTTTAAATTTGGCGTTCGGGAAAGGGACAAGCAATCATACCCGCCTGACTGTCGAGAACATCATATTAAAGTTAACGAAAATGTTTTTACAATAAAAAAGATGCGTTAAACATAACTTAATGATGTGAAATGAGATTAGGACGATTAATATTACGAGCTCGTCAATACATTAAGGTCGTCTGTCTGCAGGAAAGGGCGGATTAATCACGATTGAGTGCGTTAAGCGTCCCGAGTGTAGTAAACAAAGTAGTTCCGCACCGGGCACGGCGAATGTAGGTCACTGGAGTAGTTTTCCTCTAGTGTCACGTGATCGTTCATTCACCAATCGTCATTGTTGACTTGGCGATGGGGCGCCTTGGGGGAATTCATTCTTCGCATTCTTTACCGTCTGAGAAAGGATATCAAACGCAGAAGATGGATAGATAGGTCCGCTCATTTACCAATGAAAGAGAAGCAAAAACGTTCATCCGATTGACATGATGTATCTTAAGTTTGTAAAATGAATCATACGCCATTTACGTGTTTTTGTCATGTTTTGAAACACGGCATTTTCACGCGTTATATGAGTACGTGAACACCCTAGGCCGAATGATCTCGTTATCAAATACCGGCCAATCCGATAAAGGAAATTGTGTCTCAATGACGTCATAGCGTCAGAAGAAAGTCTGTTTTCTTTGTTGGAGCAGGTGAGGTAAAAATCCCTGCCTTTGTTTGAATTTGGGTGTAACACTTTAACCAATTACCCTCATACAGGAATGTATGATAGGTCCAAATTGAAAGCATCAGCAGACGAAAGTTTTTATGCGTAGAATGTGATGAATTCTACAAGGAAATAGATAGAAAACATAACTGTTCATTGTGCGCATCAAAGATCATTTCACATTGGGATTTTTGTAGTTTTCTGCAGTGAATGTCGAAAATTGAGTTAATACGGTGCAACCGGTTAACATTCAACAATAAACGACCCTTTTCACCCATATCTCTGATTGCTTTAAAACCAAACAATAACGACATTACAAGCAATTTCTCCTTTTCCCGCAATGTTTTCTGTCCTATGAGAAGATTATTGTTCAATTTCATCACATTTTTGGAATGTCGTCCGCAAATTCTTCCAATTTAGGACAGTCGAAAATTTAACGATTGGTAAAGGGTTGACTTATCTACTGCAGAAGTCAATAGAAATCAATGTGACATGAGAACAAAATTTTCCTCCTAAGCATTTCATCCCTTTGTCACACTGGTTCAAAGCCAATGAAGAAAATGAGAACGTTAAACGTGTGTCATTTTTGTCATTTGTTTCGTCTACTGTTAACTTATCATGAATTCCTATCCTGTGTTTTATCTTTAAAGCGTTTTATGCTCAAGCAGACGGCTTTCGGGGTCATGTACGAGAGTTATTATTGTTACAAGTCAATATTGTACGCATATTTTACCTGCCTTTCTCAATGCATCCAACTGGTGACTGTGGACAACACAGAGAGGTGTTAAGAATAGGACACCCAATTTTATTGAAATTAATTCGAATCCCGGTCATTTTGAGTCAAGGGGAGACGAATCCCGGTTATTCGAATCCGACGGGACCGTCGATTCTTTCGGATAAGACCTGGCTTTGGATTGTTCAACATCAGGAAATGCTACAACAAATTTAAAGAGCACTACTTGTTTCCTAATCCACCAATTAAAGTTTATGAGGTCGCCATGTTTTCTTTAATCCATTTGATTTTTCTGAGCAAACAAAAACCGAACAAATCAATCAAAAGTTAAAAAAAATACCGATTCAATCATAACCAATTATTTATTCATGAAAAGTCTTCGCATTAAAAAACAAATACAAGAAACCAATCTATATTTCAAACACACTTGATCTGCATGATGGATAATGCATAAGTTGTTGCATGTCTTAGGTTAAGGGTCATATCGCACGCATTCATCCAAATAAGACACGCCCAGTTACAACGAAAATATGTGGACTCTGTACCCAGTCACCCACTTTCAGAAGACATGTTGCTTCAACACACAGGTATAGTGCGAATGATTTCAGACAGTTAGACTTAAAATACATATTTTTGCTGTTGCTGCTGTTGTTGCTGTTATTGATTTTTTTTTGTTGTTGTTGTTGCTGTTGTTGTTGTTGCTGTTGCTGCTGCTGCTGCTGCTGCTGCTGCTGCTGCTGCTGCTGCTGCTGCTGCTGCTGCTGCTGCTATTGTTTTTGTTGTTATTGTTGTTGCTATTGTTGTTGTTATTATTGTTGTTGTTGCTGCTGGAAATGGGCGTCCGAGATCAATTCAACGACAATTTATGAACCCTTCTGCCATCAAAGCACAGAAAGCAGGGAATGCTTGTTTCACAATCGTGTTCGGAAAATATAGGCACCTTTATATTCACGCCGTTGAAAACGGTCATTTGTCTGGGGTTGAGTGGTGTTTTAACACTTGGTACACACAATGGGCAATCTGTTATATAGTCCCTTTAATATCAACGTTCAAGTAATGGGTAAATATTGAACACCATGTGCGTGTTACGTAATCCTCCATACTGCGCAATACCGTCTCGGCGAAGTAAACCACCCGGGCACACCAGACACTCATTAACCCTTATAGTGCTGACACCGACTTTATGCTTATACAAACAGGTTGGATCACAGGCCAGCCGCCAATTTAATTGGCGACTGGCCTGTGATCTAACCTGTTTGCTACTCCGAGTATCTTTCCTCGTCAAAATAAAGCAGATATTAAAGGTTTTTGAAAGCAGACGATACAAAAATCTATTATTTAATTATCTATTAAATCTAATGGTTTACGGCACGTAGACGGGTCATGATGTATCGGACAATAGCCGTCTGCTGAGTACGTGTGTTCTTATGATTAAATACATGGCAACGCACTGTGTTCAAATGACAAATAGTTCTTTCATTCTGTCGGCACAAGCTGTATGGATTTTCAGACAATCACCTTTTATGGATGAAAATAATGCCTAATTGCTCAAAACTGTCTGTATATCTGACAAAATCGAAAAAAGGTGTAGCTTTTTTTTTTAACATTTTCTTTTTGTAAAGTTTGTCTGCAATCGATAAGTAAGATTCAGACATTCACGTGAAAGAGGTATTGCAGACGGTTGTTTCACAAGACGATAAAAAATTTCTTACGTCTCAATCGAGGTTGTTTGAAGATAATAATTCTATAGTTGTATATAAATCTTGTAGAATTGAAATGTATTGGTTGAGAAAAGTAGAGAGATATTTTGAAAGTTCGCCTGCACCAGATGCATGGATAGATAGTCCGTTGGTCGTCCGAAATTGAGGACAGCTCCAGACGACAGTTTCTCTTGTGATAAAAATGATACTTATCACGTCAGTAACCTTGTAAATAATGCAAACAAAACTATTATATCAAAATGGCCTTGCATCAATTCAGACGACACATTGTTCATCTAGTTTTTAGAGGTGGTCAAGTTATACGTAACAAATACTCATTTTTCGTTCAGTTTTTAGATAGAAACGTGGATATTTCCTGGTTAACTGAAAACCAAGAATATTAAACCTTTACCAAACGCCAAATCTTCGACTGCCCCAAATTGAAAGAGTTTGCATACGACATTTCAAACTGTGATGAAATTGAAAAATAATCTTCTGATAGGGTAGAAAACATTGTGGAAAAGGAAAAATTGATCGCTAAGGGAAATTTCTCCGTTTCCCACAATGTTTTCCATAGCCGTCTGCAACAATCTTGTCAAAGATCGTTATGGTTTGGTAATGGGTGATCTGTTTTTCAGAATATGCGCAGCATTGTGACGGATATTTTGGTGATTCTTGTGCTATCCTCCTTTAGTGTTACAGACGTAAATTCGTTCATGAGGATTGAAAAGGTGTTTGAAAGTTTTTGAAAACCTTTGCAATATTCAAGAGCGATTATTAAGCCAAAACCTCAAAGCACGTACTGCATGTTATGGCTAAAGCAAGTTTGTGCTGATTTTGCCGAATAAAATTGAATTGAATTGAATTGATTTTCAGTGGACTATCAAACATATTTGGTTCTGTGAATAACATACGATAAAATGTGAGTAAACCAGTCATTGCCATTTAACAAATGAATAATATAATTACCGAAATCCTGAGTTTTCACTGAAAAGGGTAAAAAAAAGCTTTCGTGATTTTCAGTACTTTGATCAAAATTGTTGATGTTCATTAATATAATTGTACTATGTGTCACCCGTTTCGAGTCTCAACAAATCCCGTATGTTGGTTTCTCGACGCTACATATGACTTTGCATGGCGGAAATAATGGACCATTGTTTACAAAATAAACCGTTAAAATGCTTTACTACATTTGAAAGATAAATGTGCTATATCTTTACTAAACGATTTTGAATACCGAAATGAACTAAAAATCTCGCTTTATGCTACAATGCAGATCTGTGTTTTCATTTCATCCGTAGAAACCCGTTTGTTAAAAAAAAAAAACAATTTGTTAGATAGTCACTTTAAAGTCTATTCAAACCTTCAGGCTGATTCAGAGCGTACATTTACTTCCTTTTGGGAAGTAGCTGTATTGTTCGTTCACAGCTATGTAGTGTCTTGCGGAATGACACAACTTATCACATGTAGTTTAACCGCAAAGTTAATGATCTCATATAAAAGAGAAGTAATGACGGTATGGAAATGATTAATGAATCAAAAACGATCAGAAACAATTCTATTTCGTCATATTTCGGTTATTTCTCTGCGAAAATTAAAAAATATACAAACTCACTGAATTTTATTTTATCTCTCTAACACCTGCAGACGACAGTTGTTTTTACTTGAAGCAGCCGACTTTAAAAAAGCTTTGTAAATATGTAAAATCCCTGTCAGTCCTGCTTATTTGGTATGTAAAAAGATTAAAAAAGCATTGTGGCAGAAGGAGAAATTGCTTGTGCCAAGCAATTTCTCCTTTTGCAACAATGCTTTTTGAAAGTCGTCTGCTGCAAGATGCAAACATATGGTCTTAGGTGATAATGTGTTAAAAGAGTTTATAATTCAATTGAAACACGCTATAAGATGTCATACTTTGTAGTAATATATATCTACATGTATACGGTTTTCCCATAGAAGGGCTTCACCGCAACTTGGAATGTTTGCACTTGAAGAGCCCGGCCGAATCACACCCCTGACCCGAATTTCTCAGGTGAACACAAAAACCACAAGGCGTGTTTTGAATCATTAAACTTAGAATGCGCCGTTACGTGATAAAACTGTTCTTTACCTACAACTCCACAGAAATACACGAAATATCACTCGTGGCAAAATATCAACATGTACACATGTAGCATTACTTCAGAGAATGGTGTGACCAGAAATGATATACATGTACGCGCAATAAGACGATTCTATTTTACAAAAGGTGGTGGTGTGTCAGATCTATTATGGTCACAGATGAACTGTGTGCCAAACTCGCCAGACCAAGAATAATATTTTAGTCTTGTATGGACCAGTGGTCAAGGTAGCTGACTTGTTATTTGGGAGTCCCTGGTTTAAGCCCCACCAGAATCGTTTTTTACTTGGGAGTGTTCTTTGACAAGGTACTTAATGACTCTAGTCTTATTTTGATGAATGAAAGGATTCCAAAAATATTACAGTGGAAGATTGCAAACGCAACGTTAGATCTCAAGAAATATCGGTTGAAATATGACAGTAACTATCATGAAATATGGTGGCAACAGTTGGTCGTAATCAAGTAATGCCAAGTATGAATGTCAACCCTGGGCATAGACATAGACATAGACATGTTTATTCAAGTACAGAGGCCATATGCCCATAGTACAACATACAGTAACATAATATACACACACAAGAGCGACAATCCACAAACAAATACATTACAATAGTTCTTCAAACAGATTTTGTCTAAGTTCAAAGGCTTTTACAAGATATGTTGATACTTTGAATATACTTGATTTAGTATTACATTCCAAAATAGAATAAGTTTGATAAGATAACCTGACTTGATACTGTCTGCATCACCAATGCCTGCACGATCGATGTTAATGAGTCAACTATGCGTAAGATATAACTTCCTGTCAACAATGGGTGTATCGTTTTCGGGTTTGTTTGTTTGTGTGTTTGTATTATTTGCAAAGAATGCAACATGCTTTGATCTTACTTTTTGGTCTTTGTTTAGAGCTTCTAGTCCGGCAGATAAATAGCAATTTTTTCGATAAGCGTGCAATAGTTTCTATAGAAAATGTTTTTGTATTTTTATGTAGCTCAGACATTGTAGATCACAAATCTGCATGATGACACCCTGTCATCCTTGAGCATTTCCGTAAAAACAAGATGGCGGACAAAATGGCCGCCGAAAATTAAAAACTGCATAATTTGAACATTTGGTTTTTATTCAGAACAATTATAATGTCACAAATGCAATATAATTTACAAAACAAGTTACATGATACCTAACACATACGCTGCAATAAATCATGTGGTCTGAATTGGTACTAAACATGATTAAATGGCCGCCGATGCCACCGTAATTAAACGATTTTGACACATAGTCAGGTTTATTTCCGTTTAAACTTGTTGGTCCGTTGTACTGTGATATAAATGTTGTATGGGTTACCAAAGAGTGTCTTAATGAGTCTGGTCAATGAGTCACAATTTGAAGGTCTCATGATGAACTAAAAAGAACATCGAAATCAATAATACTACGATTTTCCCTGTTCATCGCAGCATAGACCCTCTCCACGACAAGCACAGAAAACCGTATACGATAATCGAGAATTGCTACAACGACAACGCATACTGGAGCACGGTATTTGACTTTCGCATGAACACCGTATCAGTTTCAGTATTTCCTGCGGGGCCATCTGTACTTCCGTAGGCACCGTAGTTGGAAGCAATGACTTTGCCTTTCATTTTTAGTCCATCCGTATTCCAATGGATCAAGGTGTGGTGGCTGTTGTTGGCGAAAGTGCCTGAATTTTTGGGGCTAATGCTGGCGATTTCCCTACCTTCTTCGCCCAAGCTGAAAATCTGATTTCGGACATTGTTTCCCGTCAATACCATAGCATGAAGCCATGAATGTTGTTGATTCATCTACAATAGTCTGTAAGGATACTGTTGCATCACCTAATGATGTAAGAGGACACTTTCCAAATTTTAGGACTTTAACAACAGTCCCTTTGCCAATACAATGACAAGATGCTCTAGTGTCACACCCAGATAAGGCGTGTGCTCCTAGTAAGTAAGGGATGATGTCCTTGTTTGCATTAACTGTTGCATTTATGTCATTCACTGCACGACCTTGAATTGGCGATTCCATTATCACTTTTACGGCAAATTGATTCATCATGAAGTGATAAAGTACTAACACAAACACCTCTGTGTCATCCGATATAATGGCAATGCCACCGTCCGTCTCACGTGTGATAAGAACCATTTGCTGAGCAAGAATGTTGTCAGCTTCCTCGTGTGATGTGTGCATATCATGATGTCTAATCCTTACGTTCCTATTTACCTCTAAGGGCACATCATCTTCTCCGGTTATGACGAGTTTGTGGTGAACCTCATTTGGAAATGATGTGTTTGCTGACAAGTCTTTGCAAATCAATGCAATTAACTGCTTCTTGTTCTCTGGAACATTAAGTACAGAGTTTTGTGGCGGCAGCTTCATAACTGTGGCCATCTGGTGTATCAGACAGGACGTCGCTCCTTGCAGTGCTCTTGTCTTTCATTTAATGCTATAATCTCTATATCTATCAAAGACAAGGTACACGTTGTGTCGATTTAATTTTCGCTCAATGTATTTTTCTCAATTGAGTTACGTAATCTTGAACGGTCCCATTATCTGGCCAGTGAATAATGTAAAGAACTGTCGAACCATCAATTACAACATGCTCTATTTGAATTAAAGCCATACTTGCGCTCATTTCCACTTAAATTTTGAAAGTTCTAGAATAATAGTAAATTAACTTAAAAATACTTTAAATTCCCTTTTACAGAAGAATTGGGATTGAAACACGTTCACATGATGCTTTTAAAGGGTTAATACTAAAAGGTTTGTTTACAATTAGCGATAAAATTAGGTCAGCCGAAAAACGTTGGGAACCAATAAAACCCAAGAAATTCTCCATTGTGAATGTCCATTTTGTTAATATTTGATAAATGACAGTATTGTCATGTGTTTCATGTGATTTTTCTAACCAGGTAATCGTCATTCATTAATCCAAGCACTTCTTGCTATTTTAGATGTTACTCGAATGTAAACAATAAAGTTAAATTAGTCGGCACCAAATTTATGAAAATAGCACTTTAAAAAAATAAATTATAAATAGTGCAGGCGTTATATTGTCATGATCCTGTATTTTTTCGCTTTGTTTCAACATATTCTTTCATAATTGATAACTCATATTACCCAGTTTTGCAGTTTTTCTGAGCGCTAGTATGCTTTTAATGAATATCTTGCTGATGTTTCAACATATCAAATCTTTCTCAGTTGAGATTTTGCTTTCGAGGTTCTAAAATTGCCAGAGTCTGTAAACAGAGCGGTTGCAACTGGTGACAATTCATGTGACAGAACATCTTTCGGGTCAATATCTCTGGAGGTAGCCTGTAGACCAATAACTCTGGTATAGATCAACTCTGTATCAAACGATCGTACATCACCTATGCTTAATGATATCTTGGAAGCAGTTTGTGTTGTCACTGATCGGCTTATTGGTTCATGAAATGATTGTGGCCATTTTTCTTCAAACTTTGTCATTTGATTTAATCCAATCTCTATAGCATTGTCTACAGAGACAATTGGTGGTGCTACCTTCCCAGATTCAATATTGACCAGTTCTGGAGGGTGGTCATCAGGTCGCAATTGATGAATGCATCCATCGATTTTTTCTTTGATTGTTTTCCGATCTTTTCTATCTGACGCTTTCCTGGCTTTTGATTCTTCCGTGTGTATTAGCACCCCATTAGATCTCCCTTCATCACTGAGTAACTCATTATCTTGCTCGATCTGACTGCGTATATTTAGACTCAATGCCCAGACCTTTAATGTTTCTGGTTTTAAAGTAATCCCAATAATCCCTGAGGCACCGTGGCCGTACCTCATGAAGGTAGTCTCTATAAACTTGTTAGACCAAATACCATTCCATATTCCAGGCACGTGCCTCATTACATTCTCCCCCTTCAGAAACCTTTTCTCGACAGGTAATGGTATTGCCTCCATAGACCGCAAGTAGTATGATCCATACTGGGCAAAGTTAACATGTCCAGCAGTAAAAAAGTATGGGAGCATGGATTTAACAACTGACAAGTGCAAACACCAACCACCTTCTCTCTCAGCGCGTACATATATCATCATTAATAAGACCCCCTGAATGAGACAATCAGTCCACAATTTTGCTGTTTTGCTCTGTTGTGCAATATCGTTAAGAATGCTTTCTAATGTATTGGCCTGATTGGTATCTCCATCAAGCAATGTCTGCAAAGATAACTTTCTTCACAATGATACAAATGGTGTGATGCTGAATCAAGGGAAGTAACTTTTTTAGTAAGTTTTTATATTGCTTATTAAGGGAAGCAATTCTTTCACTACTTTGAGACTGCTTACATAAAGGAGAAAAAATGTATGTAATCTTCAAATCAAAGTTTCCAAAATGGTTTTAAGCAAGACATTATATATTAGTGGAATCGAAATGCACACTATAATGTGCAAAATTGTGTTCTAAGAGATATAACTCTTATCACATAATTGGTTCATAGAAATCCCCTATATTTAGCGCAATTCTCCGCATAACCAATTTCTTAAAAAAATGACTAAAAATCCAAAAGTGATACCTCATGTTAAAAAATTGCAGATTTGTTATCATAATGCTGTTCTTACAATATTTCATCATTTTACATGAGAACATCTATGATCAAATCCATCATATAACCATATTTTATACCCAATATGATATTTGGCGGCCATTTTGGACGCCATCTTGAATTATGAGAAATGCTCAAGGGTGACAAGGTGTCATCATGCAGATTCTGCTGAAGTAATGCCCTGACAACAAGAAAATGCAAAAACATTTTCTATAGAAGACATTGCACGGTCCATCGCATTATCTGCCGGACTATTCGGGTAAACATCATTATCAAGTAAACTGTGTAGGACATGGTCTTTAGCAAATTTTTAAAATTTATGCTGTAAATCCTACACTGTGGGTACACACAATAAACGTCCATATCGGCACTTATTTGGTTGATCTAATCTATAATTATAGAATGAATCATCTACGCCTGTATCATCCGGACACAACCCACACACGCAAAATGAAATGAATTCAAAAAGGAAGTTAAATGACAAACACTTTAAATGTGCACTCTAATTTGAAACCCTCGACAAGAACATGTGTCGTGATTTAAATGGGAAAATGTTGAAAATGTCGTTTATACATGTAACAAAGACATCGGCAACATAATTTCGAAGCTGCCTGCCTGCCTGCCTGCCTGCCTGCCTGCCTGCCTGCCTGCCTGCCTGCCTGCCTGCCAGCCTGCCTGCCTGCCTGCCTGCCTGCCTGCCTGCCTGCCTGCCTGCGTGCCGGCCTGCCTGCCTGCCTGCCTGCCTGCCTGCCTGCCTGCCTGCCTGCCTGCCTGCCTGCCTGCCTGCCTGCCTGCCTGCCTGCCTGCCTGCCTGCCTGCTTGCCTGCCTGCCTGCCTGCCTGCCTGCCCTGCCTGCCTGCCACCTGCCTGCCTGCCTGCCTGCCTGCCTGCCTGCCTGCCTGCCTGCCTGCCTGCCTGCCTGCCTGCCTGCCGCCCTGCCTGCCGGCCTGCCTGCCTGCCTGCCTGCCTGCCTGCCTGCCTGCCTGCCTGCCTGCCTGCCTGCCCGCCTCCCTGCCTGCCTGCCTGCCTGCCTGCCTGCCTGCCTGCCTGCCTGCCTGCCTGCCTGCCTGCCTGCCTGCCTGCCTGCCTGCCTGCCTGCCTGCCTGCCTGCCTCTCTCTCTCTCCACCTCTCTGTGTCTCTCTCTCTGTGTCTCTCTCTCTCTGTCTCTCTCTCTGTGTCTCTCTCTCTCTCTCTCTCTCTCTCTCTCTCTCTCTCTCTCTCTCTCTCTCTCTCTCTCTCTCTCTCTCTCTCTCTCTCTCTCTCTCTCTCTCTCTCTCTCTCTCTCTCTCTCTCTCTCTCTCTCTCCCATTCATTCCCATTTTCTGACTAAGTACCATTTTAGTGGTGGGTGACTGTGGTGGGGAAACCACGGGTTCATACCGGTGCATTCCGCTCAGCCTCTTACACCATATTGAGACACTATGTCTCACTTACAGCGAATAAATAAACCACAATGATTTCCCACTCATCACATTTATGTTATGAAATGTTTCATCCAGTACCATTTTCATATTTCATTGTATTCCATATTTGTATTAGCAATCAATGTTAGGATTGGTTCACGCGAATCACAGGATAAAGTTGATTCCCATTACCTACCAGATTGAACGTTCCCAATGGACCTAGTCCGAATGATCCAGACGAAGATAATTTATTTTAACAAGGTACAGCTTCGATCATCCGATTTACAATAGACCCCGTAGTTGTTGATTGCCACGACGTCCGTTGTGTCGCACTTATGCACATACAAGCAAGGAGGGTAATTTCAGAGTTTCCAAACCAGTGTTTAACTTGAAAACCAACCCTCACTTCAAGAATCGGAAATCCCCTCCCCCCTCCTCCAAGTGGATTGATCCAGTTGTAAGACTGTTGACGCCCTCAGCCTCACTCGCAGGAAAATCCAGCGGAAAATTCCTTTCCTTTCCGTGTCATTGTTTCCCTGATTTTTCCCCAGCATTTTATTTCCTTTCCGTTTCTTTCCATTCATTTGTGTTTACCGGTTTCCTACAATATGCAAATCATGTTTGCTACAGACGGCTTTTAAAGATAAAAGGATGAAAATGATATACATAAAAAAGTAAATTATTTTAAGGCACATATTAACTTATTTTCTAACTGCATTTCAATATCAATATATCATTTGTTAAATTTTATAAACGTTACAAATTAATGTTTCGATTTGAACAAACATCACAAATGGCTGATAACAACACATTTTCGCAACACACAACTTAAAATATCCTAACCAATATGATAGATTTCCTTTGCGTTAAAACCGATGTCTACATAAACAGATTCAACCTTGAAACATTGTTACAAGAAAAGGATTTGCTCAGCACGAGCGCCTTTTCCATTGTTTTCGCAGTGTTTTCAATTTTCTGTCTACTGCCAGAGTCGATATGTTAATAGAGATCTGTCGATTGAAATCGAGGGATGCATACCATAAGATGTTTGATATCAGTTTTCCTTCGCCAACACTTGATTAAATACGAACGGCAGTTTTTGCCTTTCATGTAGACTACATTTGAAAATAATGCATCAAAAAGAGAACATATCTACCAAGAATATTTTCTCCTTATATTTTAAGGACCAATCGACTGAGCAGTTTCTCACTCAGTTCCATTGGATGTCTTTGAATCCACCTAAAAGTTGGGGAATTTCTGAAGGATTATTGAAAATGGTGTTGAATAACAAAAATTAGTATGCATTTAGTGTTCATTTATATGTTTCCCTTGTGTTGGTTTTGTTACTTATTGCGTGGGTACAGTTTAGCACAGTGAATTTATACTACTTACCTCTTTACCACCTGTGGGCGACATTTTTTAATTGAAGCAGATGACTTTAGAAAAACTTTGTAAATATGTGAAGATCCTCTCAGTTCTGCTGTTGTGATATGTGAATAGATTGAAAAGGCATTGTGGCAAAAGGAGAAATTGCTTGTGACAAGCAATTTCTTCTTTTGCCACAATGCTTTTTGAAGGTCGTCTTCTGCAAGACGCAAACATGTGGCGTTGGGTGTTTATGTGTTAATAACCGTGTCCATTCAAACTCGGATGATCCGAGCTGTCATTACAATGCTATGTTTGAATTATCCAGACTACGTCCATGCCGCGGAATACAACAACTTTAAACGGTGCCTGTTCAAATAAGGCAACATTTGAAAGCCAAAATAAAATGTTGTTGAAGCAATATAGTTTTTGCATTATTGTTTGATATACACTTACAAGCAGCTATCGAAAGCGTGATTAATTCAGGAAGCACCAACTTTATACAGTTTACATGCAGATGAATTAATAAACGAAGCCATGATTTTGGATTAAATTGAATGGTACTTCACTGTGGACACACTTTGAAAAATTAAAAACAATAGCTTCCAAGTACTATTTATTCTGTGTATGTGGGTATGAGATGGGGTTTGTATTTGCATATGCAGGTTCGATGCCCAGGTGTGTTGTACTAAATAATGGAATTCGAATCGATCGTAAACAAGTTCATGTATACAGACAGAAGCCACACGTCTCGTTAGACTCCCGCTTCCCCGCCCCCATTACTTGTCGATATCATCCTATATCAACTACTCCAGTCGGTCATTACTCCCGAGTCGACCGAAAATAAATATTTGTCAGGGCCGTGGAGGTCAGTGATCTATGGGTCAGTCGGAGCTCGACCAATACGTTTGTAGATACATGTATACATGTTCGTTCATATGTTTTATTTATATACATATTTGTTTTTGTCGGTGTCTCTTTCGTTATTTGATAACTGTACACTGACAACAAATCTTTATTATATATGAGATGAAACAGGAAAGTGCATCTATTATACTTTTCATATTTTTGTGGTCATTGTGACGCATAGAAATATATATCCAAACCTTCTTTGAAATGCAAATTGAAATTTGTTTCTTTTTAATTGTATCTGTGTGTATGTACCTGATGTGGGTTTGAGTGTATATGTGTGTGTATATACAGACATACAGACACACACACACACACCTAGAGACACACACACAGAGAGAGACAGATAAAGAGGCAGACGCAGACACAGACAGATCAGTGCGACCACACCCACACACACCCACACACACACCTACAGACATACAATAGACATACACAGAGAAAGACACAGCGAAAGACACAGACGGACCAGTGACACCACACATACACACACAGACAGACACACAGATAGACAAACAGGCATGCAGACACACATACAGATTATACATGTATATATAGGTATATTGCCAATTATTCGGTTCAAATATTGTTGACAACATGTGTCAGAACGCGTTATTGATCAATGCATGTTTAAGTATTGTATCGTTTATCGGAACATGTTGATTACTGCCTTCATAAACGCGGTCATTTGTTTTATAGAAACCTTGGCATATGAAGGTAACAACCTTCCTTCATAAACGCGGTCATTTGTTTTATAGAAACCTTGGCATATGAAGGTAACAACCTTCCTTCATAAACGCGGTCATATGTTTCATAAAAACCTTGGCATATGAAGGTAACAACCTTCCTTCATAAACGCGGTCATATGTTTTATAGAAACCTTGGCATATGAAGGTAACAACCTTCCTTCATAAACGCGGCCATATGTTTTATAGAAACCTTGGCATATGTAGGTAGCAACCTTCCTTCATAAACGCGGCCATATGTTTTATAGAAACCTTGGCATATGTAGGTAGCAACCTTCCTTCATAAACGCGGCCATATGTTTTATAGAAACCTTGGCATATGTAGGTAGCAACCTTCCTTCATAAACGCGGCCATATGTTTTATAGAAACCTTGGCATATGTAGGTAGCAACCTTCCTTCATAAACGCGGCCATATGTTTTATAGAAACCTTGGCATATGTAGGTAGCAACCTTCCTTCATAAACGCGGCCATATGTTTTATAGAAACCTTGGCATATGTAGGTAGCAACCTTCCTTCATAAACGCGGCCATATGTTTTATAGAAACCTTGGCATATGTAGGTAGCAACCTTCCTTCATAAACGCGGCCATATGTTTTATAGAAACCTTGGCATATGTAGGTAGCAACCTTCCTTCATAAACGCGGCCATATGTTTTATAGAAACCTTGGCATATGTAGGTAGCAACCTTCCTTCATAAACGCGGCCATATGTTTTATAGAAACCTTGGCATATGTAGGTAGCAACCTTCCTTCTCCTTACTCTGCAGGATAAAACGATATCATCTCAGATTGAATAGTTCATGGAAGGTCATTGTCCAGACATTGTTATTAAGTTTTCGTGCGTGTCTTTTTATCCTTTTATTTGCTCATGTTGGATCCTTTATTGAAAGTAACAAGATATAATCAGTTTAGACTAACACCTAATATAGAATCCTTTCGGTGCACTAGCAGGACAAGAGTTCAGAAAATATCTTTAGAAAAAGGAAAAATGCCCGTCGGCATTGCCCTCTATTGCCAGGAAGGTTTTTGTTCAATATTGCAAGAAAAAAGGGTTTTCTCAAGTAACTGTCTGGTTTTATACCATATAGTCCAGTCCGCTGCTTAATGATCTCTTTTCATTGTTGAACCGTAAAATGATTAGACAAAACATTTCTTGTATTAAACAAATGCCACTGTATGTTTCTTTTTAATGAAAAAAACATGTTCACAACATGGACGATTCACAAAGATCCATATGTTGTAATAAGTTATCAGACGCTGTTAATTACGATGTGTGTGGTTCTAATGCGTCGTCAATCGATAAAAGCTGCGTGGCCGACGTATCCAAGGAGTGTCTTGCTAGGACATATGAGTGCAACGTCACACAAGTCAATGTTACAAAAGGTCCTTCACCCATATACTAAATCTTTTTCTTACTGTATACATCACTACGAGCGTTCAATGCAAGACTATAGTCAGTGCTTCACAAACATGAAGCACTTACTTAAGTATAGCATTGAACCCTCGAGGCTGGGTATCTATTTTACATTTCCCTTTTTTTCATTTTTTTCTTGTATATGTTTTTTATCGATGTGTTTGTGTTTCGATTTTTGTTTCGGGTACCTACACAGTACTTTATTTATGTTAGGTTATGACATATTATTGTTCTCAGTATTATACAGCGAATTAGTTATTGCCTTGAAAAAGTGGCTTTCCGCAAAAATGAACATGCCATAGTCCGTGTTCAGTTATTGAGTATCAGACTCTAATAAATGGTGCAAAGTTTGTTGGTTACTTGATAGTCCGGGTGGATAATTGGTTGATTGAATGATAAGTTGGCTGATTGATAAATTTAATTGCATCGACGATTATCCCATTACCGACATTTGATCACTTTGTTGCAGATGATTCTGAAAACCATTGTGGGAAAAGGAGAAATTGCTCAAAACGAGCAATTTCTCCTTTTCCGAAATGTCTTTGCCCTATCAGAAAATTACGTTTCAATTTTATCAAAGTTTGTCGTCTGCAAACTCTTTCAATTTGGCACAGTCGAAAGTTGGTGTTTGGTAAAGGGTTATGGCACGGGGAGATTCTCATTTGTGTTTTCGAAAGTGTACAAAGGGAGAAAAACAGTCTACATGAATTATCACAAGACTTACGCGTTTATCGTTCTTGGTTTGTATACCTTATGAAAAATAGAGAGATAGTGATATAGGGAGATAGTGATATATGAAACATGATATAGAGGAAGAGATAGAGATGTAGAAATATAGATGTAGAGATATAGAGGTAGAGATCAGTGAGAATTACAAAGCAGACGCGAGTGAAATAAAGATTTTGTATTGTATTGTATTGTATAGTTTGCACCCAGCTACAGTAAACAATTTAACAAATTTAATAGTTGGCAATTAACAAAAAAATACAATTAACTCAGTTTAAAAGAGTAGCTGATTCGTTGACATGTCCATATGATGCTTATAAAAGAGCTTAGACGATAAGGTTTGTTTACAATATGCCCTGAGTCGTGGCCCATGCATACCCGCATTAGCCTAGTTCGCGGTATACGAACGGGCCAGGCTCCAGGCTAGTTTACAATATGCGATAAAACGAGACCAGCCGAGAATTACCGGGTATATTTCGTAAAACGTCGTGAACCAAAGAAATCGAAGAAATTCTCCATTTCTTTTAATGACAGTATTGTTATGTGAATCGCGTGACTTTTCTAACCAGGTGACCGCCACTCGTTTTTCCGAATGATCATCGCTTTTTTGACTAGATATAGCTCGGATGAAAACAATAAAGTCAAATTGAGGTGGTACCACAATTTGTGAAAATAGCACTTTTTTAACATCGATAATGTATAATAAAGAATCTTTAATCTTGAATCTCGCGTGGGTTCAAATCCTGAGAGGGATATGGATTTTCATGAGAGGCAGTCTCCCGACTGACTAACGGAATGCCGATGGTTCTACCCGCCTTGACCAGCCCTTATGGGCAGTTGAGTATGGGGTCTTCCTCCATCATTAATAGTCGGGCATCGCTTCATAACTGAAATAATGTTGATGCGATGTAAAACCCATATAAAAAAAAAAAAAAAAGAAAAAAATAATCTTGAATCTATAATACAGTAATTATATGGTCATGAAAAAATGGTGTTCGGCTATGTTTTAACATGTTGTTTCATAGCTCATTTTACCCAGATTTGCAGTTTTTAGCGTAGTATGCTTTTAAAGTTAACACAACATACACATTACATACACCGCTGGTGAGTTAAACTTATGAACATTCATTTTTAATTCTTGCAACAATAATACGGCCAGACCAACATACAGAAACCTTTTCCCTATCTGATTCAAAGATAATTAGCCTGTGCATGCATCAACAGTATGAAATAATAGATAAAAAATTACAAACGAAAGACTGTTGATGTATTTTAACCAACAATCTCGCATCCAAGGACAGACAGTCTAATGTTTTGTAATGCTAGCACAGGAGGATGAACTGTAACATTAACTCTTTATCACCTGCAGACAACACTTTCTTTTTGCCTGAAGCAGACGATTTTAGAAAAGCTTTGTAAACCTATGAAAACCTTTTCAGCTCTGCTGTTGTGATATGTAAATGGAATGAAAAAGAATTGTGGCAAAAGGCGAAATTGCTTGTGACAAGCAATTTCTCCTTTTGCTACAATGCTTTTCGAAAGCCGTATATTGCAAGAGGCAGACATGTGGCGTTAGGTGGTTATGTGCTTGCAATAGTTCAAATGCCTCAGGCTATACTCCTTTACCGTTCTTGTGATCCTCCTTAATTGTTCAAATGCCTCAGGCTATACTCCTTTACTGTTCTTGTGATCCTCCTTAATTGTTCAAATGCCTCAGGCTATACTCCTTTACTGTTCTTGTGATCCTCCTTAATTGTTCAAATGCCTCAGGCTATACTCCTTTACTGTTCTTGTGATCCTCCTTAATTGTTCAAATGCCTCAGGCTATACTCCTTTACTGTTCTTGTGATCCTCCTTAATTGTTCAAATGCCTCAGGCTATACTCCTTTACCGTTCTTGTGATCCTCCTTAATTGTTCAAATGCCTCAGGCTATACTCCTTTACTGTTCTTGTGATCCTCCTTAATTGTTCAACTGCCTCAGGCTATACTCCTTTACTGTTCTTGTGATCCTTCTTAATTGTTCAAATGCCTCAGGCTATACTCCTTTACTGTTCTTGTGATCCTCCTTAATTGTTCAAATGCCTCAGGCTATACTCCTTTACTGTTCTTGTGATCCTCCTTAATTGTTCAACTGCCTCAGGCTATACTCCTTTACTGTTCTTGTGATCCTCCTTAATTGTTCAAATGCCTCAGGCTATACTCCCGTTCTAAATTGTTCAAATTCAGGCTGTTCTTGTGATCCTCCTTAATTGTTCAAATGCCTCAGGCTATACTCCTTTACTGTTCTTGTGATCCTCCTTAATTGTTCAAATGCTCAGGCTATACTCTTTACTGTTCTTGTGATCCTCCTTAATTGTTCAAATGCCTCAGGCTATACTCCTTTACTGTTCTTGTGATCCTCCTTAATTGTTCAAATGCCTCAGGCTATACTCCTTTATCCTCCTTAATTGTTCAAATTGGCTGATCCTCCTTAATTGTTCAAATGCCTCAGGCTATACTCCTTTAATGTTCTTGTGATCCTCCTTAATTGTTCAAATGCCTCAGGCTATACTCCTTTACTGTTCTTGTGATCCTCCTTAATTGTTCAAATGCCTCAGGCTATACTCCTTTACTGTTCTTGTGATCCTCCTTAATTGTTCAAATGCCTCAGGCTATACTCCTTTACCGTTCTTGTGATCCTCCTTAATTGTTCAAATGCCTCAGGCTATACTCCTTTACTGTTCTTGTGATCCTCCTTAATTGTTCAAATGCCTCAGGCTATACTCCTTTACTGTTCTTGTGATCCTTCTTAATCCATTACCAGACAATAGCACGATTTGACCACTTTGTTGCAGACGACTCTGGAAAATATTGTGAAAAATGAAGAAATTGCTCGTCACGAGCAATTTCTCTTTTTCATGCAATCTTTTCTAACCTATCAGAAAGTCGTTTTTCAATTTCATCACATTTCAAATGTCAAGTGCAATCTCTTTGAATTTGGGAAAGCCAAACATTTGACATTCGGTAAAGGGTTAACCAAGTACTCCAAAGATACCTCTCGTCGGCGCTTCTACAGGACAAAAGTCTAAAAACACAATAAGACGAGGGTGTATGGCTGTTGCTAACCAATCTTTTGTTGAGTCACAATCACAGGGGTCTTTAGTAATCCAAGCCAATTTTGTATTCTTTCAAAAAAGTTTTTTTTTGTTTCATCCATGTATGCAAGTTTTATTCGTTGAAGTGAGATATTTTAATAGGATTCTTACTATACTAAGGTAAGATGTCTTAAAATGGGATATATCGCTCTATCAAAAATCATCTATCTACTTTCACTATCAATTTCAAGGATACAAAGCTTTAACGGTATTAAATGATCTTCGTACTTGGTATCAATCGGTACTACTCGGGTATTTCTGTGAAATAAACCTCGGATTGTCATACACCTGTTACTTTTGAGATCTTGAATTCCCATTGACCCCAGTGTTAAATCAGGCATTTTCAAGACTCTGCTGAGTGAAGAATAGTGTTTTTTTACGCTTAGCTATAAACAGGAACATCAATTTTGGCCATTTAACTCTCAGAAACTGTAATAAAATTGACACCTCAATCGTCTCATTTTTTTTCTACGGAGCAAAGTGTATTAGTACCGTCCAAAAAAATCAGTGCACTAGCTACCGGCATTTGTGTTCATATATCCCAAACAAATAGTCCTGCAATAAGAAATCAAAACAAACTTTGGGATCATTGCAGGACTATAATCTATACAGGAAACCAATCAGTGTTCTACCAGCTCATCTCTTATCAGCAAAACTATGCACCAGAAGTCAAAATTCAAAACTCAAAATTTCTAAATGGGACTACTTTTGGGGTACTACGACCCGGAAGTACTCCGTAACACGTACGAGACCGGATATAAGTGTAGGGTTACATTTTTTCGGGCAAATTGGCCCCGGCGTATTTCACCTTTTCTAAGCGTGCACGTCAAGTAGTTCAATCTATATGGTAGTGTTTGGCATCCTTTTAACTCATTCTTTCTCGACAACTCATACGAAATGGCGAAATTATAAGTTGTGGCATATACAGTCGTTTTCCTAATAAAATTAAACGACTTTTTAGATTCACATTTAAGATCTATATTTGAAAACGAAAGTAAAGTGACGTCATTCCGCGGGAAACAATATTGCGTCATTCCTATTATTTCAGATGTGTTTTCATTGGATGAATCCGATGAGTTCAAACTGACTTTGTATTATACAATAGACACTGTAATGTTTCTCGTAATAAAATGATTGTTGTAAGCCTAGGCCCAGGTACGCTGTTATATAATAAATGATACATTATATTGCATAGTATTGACCCCAGGATAAATATAGACCCCCGTGGGTCACAATGGTTTCTAGTTAAAGGCTCATGAAAGGAGACTAATGCTACTTCAAACTATATGATTTGGTGAACATTTGGTCAAATTCAAATAGTTTTTAATTTTACCAAACAAAAGACATCAGCACAACTTAACCGGTAAAGCCAACGAGGAAAAAAAAAGAAGATTTGCCAGTTTAATAAATCAGAATGCCTGATTCTTCAGCTCTTACCTGGTTACGTGATACACACATTCTTTTAACTCTCCAATTCTAATTCGTTATTTTAAGTATGTAATTAAAAAGATTGTTGAAAAACATGATTGAACTGGAGACAACTATCCTTCAAGTAAAAAATAACTTATATCAAAAGAGTTCATTAAATATGGTCTTACAACATTCATGAATTAATTTTCGTGACTCTTATGAACATGATAAAAGAACTCCATACATGTTTCCAGTGATTTATTTGTACTCATATTCTTTCATATGCCTTTAATGGAATAAATAAATGATTTTAAAATAGCTCTGCCATGTATCAGTCGCGACAAATTGAAAACACGATCGTGGTGAGGAGTTTCTTATTGTTTGTCTCAACGTTTTATACTGTCTGAAGCAAAACATTAAAGTTGATTAACTGCCTTTTTAAAAGGGAAGAAAGTCTGATTTTTCTGTTGACTTAGGTCAGCTGATAAAGCGGATTATGAAGCTGTAAACTTATTTGGTGATGGTCGAATTTACACGGCATTGGAAGTGTAAAAATTGGTATTATTCCTTCTTTATTAATGTTATACCACTAAATACTTGTGAATTGGTAGTTTACCTTTTAACAGGATTTCGCCGGTTAAACAGATTATAATGAGGCTGCCCAAGTCACTTTATATCACCAGGTCTGACAACGTTAGAGACTTGAACTTTTTCATTTTGTTTTGTTCATGTGTTTTCGCTTGGCTTACTAAGTATTCTCAATCTCTCATTGTAAATATCAAACACTTCCCCAACCAACAACGACACTACCCAATATTTGCTCACATTTCTTTACAAACTGTATACTTTGTCCACTTTGTAAACTGTGAAGAAAATAAAAGAATATTGAAAAAAGCCGTTACAAAACTGAAACATGTTGGTACGGCACTGACGTAGGGAACCGATAATGGACCTGTGTCCGTATCTTGCTATAACTAAAAAAGGAAACAAAATAATAATCAATTATAAACTTGACGACTGCAAATCTCTCACCAAAAGCCTATGTGGCTTTCCTATTATGCAATTGTAAACACCTCAACATGGGTGTGCTCGAGTCAGTGTCCCGAAAAACATTACATAAACCATTATAAAGCTGGGCAATCTCCTTTCCCAATCCTTGAATAACTGCTAAATTTTGGAGAAGAAAGATACCCAGGGTTAGCAAACAGGTTGGATCTAACATGTTTGCATTAGCATGAAGTCGGTTCCATCACTATAAGGGTTAAATCCACTCAGGTACACTCTGGTATGCACCTTGGGGTACGTAAATCTAAATATCCACAGATCAAATGAGAAAATGTTCAACAAAGGCATTCTTTGAGCGTGTGGGCATGTGAGACAATCTAAATAAGGACAAGAATCGAACTTCCGGAGGACTTCATAAAACCTGGCTGCATTGCATTTAGGGAATAAACGACTACACAAAGGCTCTTCAAAAACAAAATGCATATTTCTCCATGCGAAACCTCTTTGTTTTATGAATTCCTTCTGACAAAAGCCAAATTTAACTGCTCTTCGAAACTTGTTCTTATGTTATTGATTTTCTTTTCTTTCTTTTTTTTCAAATCCTCGACATCCATTTTAAGTCAAGTGCCTTCAACGCCTTCAGGAAGTGACGTTACTGATATGGATGACAAACACTAGCCACGCTCGCGAGTCTTGTTTTAGTTGTTGGGATACATACTTGTGTCTGGCGAGTTTGATCCTTGTCTGTACATAACAGTTTGATTCAATAGATGAAAAAATGTCATTGTCAACAGTCTTCCGGTTATAGTTCAGCCATCTGTGTGCCGAACTGTATCCGCGGTGTTTCCTCACCAGTACCGTGCGAAATAGTTTCCAAACAACTGACTGATAAATAACATAAACGACAACCAGGATATTGATATCAGATATCGCTGAAACTGGAAACTGGCTGTATAGTGGCGTAGCTTATATAAGCCGAATGTACGTGAAGGCATTTCATCCCTTCTTCTTCTTCTTCTTCTTCCAGTACTGTACAAGATCCCCTCTGGGGCATAGTCGTACAGGGTATATGTACAAAGGCGATGTGCGGCGAATAAATTTTAAAAGATTGACAATAGGGTGCTAGTTAAAAGTGATTAAAATATTTTCCTTCGATCTTTCTTTACGGTGGAACAACGAGCCCCCTCTTAAAAGCCTCGAGGCTGCTTGCTGTTACTAGTTGCACCGGTAGCTGATTCCACAGTCGGATAGCTGAAGGAAAGAAGGTGTGTTTGAGGACATCAGTGCGGCAGTAGGGCAGGTGAAATCTCTGTCCATAACCATGGCCGCCAAGTGTTAAACGATGAAAATACTTCGAAGCTGGGATGTCAATCAGGGCATGGGCTATCCGGTATACCATAACCAGCTTGGCATTTGATCGGCGATGCTGCAGTGTGGACCAGTTCAGTTGGTTAATCATCTGACTGGCACTGCTTGTCGTCTTGTAGTCGCCTTTAACGAAACGGGCTGCTCGGCGTTGGACAGCTTCAAGCTGATTTATGTCTGTCGCTGTATGTGGGTCCCATACAGCGCTGGCATACTCAAGGATTGGCCTGACAAGTGACTTGTATGATTGTGCCTTGATGTCTTGTGGGCAGCTTGTCAGGTTTCTTCTTAGGAAAGACATGGAGTTGTTTGCCTTTTTTGCAGTGGTTTCTATGTGGGGTTTCCAGGAAAGGTTGTAAGCAATTGTTACACCAAGGTATTTACCGCTTTTTACAATTTGGAGGTCTTTACTGTGAATGTTGTAGGTATGTGTAACTGGGCTCCTCCTACGTGTAATTCTGATGACCTCACATTTGCTTGGATTGAAGGACATCATCCATTTCTTTTCCCACTCTTGCAGTCTGTCTAAGTCCTCTTGAAGTGCCAAGGAGTCGGCAGATGAGCGGATCTTGCGATAAACCAGGCTGTCATCAGCAAAGAGGCGGCTTGATGACTCAACTACATTTGGCAAATCATTGATATAAAGGAGGAAGAAGAGGGGACCAAGAACAGATCCTTGAGGTACTCCAGACGTGACTGGGGCTGATGATGAAGTGTGACCTTCTACGACAACCTGTAGACTACGGTTGGAAAGGAAGCTGTGGATCCAGTGTAGAGTGTTTCCTCTGATGCCGTAGTGGTCTGCTTTGACTAGAAGCCGTTGGTGTGGAACAACATCAAAAGCCTTACTGAAGTCCAACAGAATGGCGTCGATCTGTTTTCTCTCATCAATGACTGCGGATAGGTCTTGTAGAGTGAGAAGGAGTTGACTCTCAGTGGAGCGTCGCTTTCTAAAACCGTGTTGTTGGTCAGACAGGATATTGTGACTGTCAAGGTGTCTCATAATCTGGCTGTGGATGACATGCTCAAGGATTTTGCAGCATACAGAAGTTAATGATATTGGCCTGTAGTTGGCAGGATTGCTGCGGTCTCCTTTTTTGAAGATTGGCGCAACATTGGCTCTCTTCCAGTCAGATGGGCCTTCGCCTTGATGCAGGGATGCGTTGTAAATAAGAGTCAGTGCCGGAGTTAAGTCGTCTGCATAGTCTTTGAGAAAGCGTGTGGGAATGTTGTCAGGTCCTGTAGCTTTGTGTGGGTTTAGACCAAGGAGAAGTTTGTTTATTCCTTCTGGTGTTACTGTGAAGTGTGGCATATCTGGGAATTTGTTACCTTCCATGGTCGGCACATCTGATATGTTTTCTGAGGTAAACACTCCAGAAAACTGCTGGTTGAGGAGAGTAGCCTTTTTGGTTGGGTTATTGTAGGCAATGCCCTCGGATTTTAGTGGAGAGATGCCACTTCCGTCTGATCTCATGCTCTTAACAAAGGTATAGAGCTTCTTTGGGTTTTCTGACACCATGTCACTTATGTATCCATGGTTTGCCTTACGACATTCCTGTTTCTGCTCCTTTTTGAGAGAATTGTAGAGATGGAAGTCATTGTCAAATCCAGTCCTTCGAGCTCTTTTGTAGGCTCTTTTCTTGCATTTCGAAAGGCGCTTGATATTTTTTGTGACCCATGGTTGGCTGTGCCTAGTGGTAGACATCTTTGACGGAACCAATGTGTCAATGATGTGTAAAATGTTTTCCACGAATGATGACCACAGAGTATTTACAACTGTGTTTGTTGTGTACTGGCTTGTGAGGCTGCTTGTAAATTCCTGAATAGCAGCATGGATGGCGTCTTTGTTGGTGTCCCTCCATAGCAGTATCTTTCTGCTTGGGGTTTTTGTCTTAACAGCCCTTGTCCGAGCCAGAACAAATACAATATCATGATCACTGATCCCAGGTAATGCTTTGCATCTCTAAACTAGAGATGGACGGTTGGTTATAAATAGGTCCAGGGTATTAGTGTTCCTAGTTGGAAAATCAACCATTTGCTCAGATGAGGTGTCATAGATGGTGTCCAGTAGTTGTCGGCTTATGGTTCCTGGGTAGCTGGATCCAGTGACAGAGTTTAAGGTCCAGTCAATGTCTGGAAGATTTAGGTCACCGGCTATCAAGAATGTAGCATTTTTGTTTGAGACTTGGAGACGCTTGACACTTGAGCAAAGATCCTCCATGTAGGCAAGATCACTGCTTGGTGGTCGGTAGGCGGAGCATATGATTAGAGGTGCGTTGCCTGTGGTTTCAAAGGATGCTGCTGTTAGCTCAGCTAGTGTGCCAGTATCAATCTCAGTGCAGCATATGGTGTCTTTTGCTGCTATCATAACACCCCCATACCTGTTTTGCGTCCGGTCCTTCCTAGCCACAAAGTGGTAACCGCTTGGTAGGACTTCTCTTTCATGGATTTCAGGGTACAACCACGTTTTACACCCAATCACAATGTCGGGCTCACTTTCCTCCAGGGTCAACCAGAACGAAGCCCTCTTGGCTCTCATACTTTGGAAATTTACAAAAAGGATGCGGAAGGCTGACTTTTGGGGCTTATGTCTTTGTACAGGGGCCTGTATTGGTGATGATGTATGCTTAGGTGAACCAAATGAGCTGACGGAGGAGAAACTTCTGAATCTTCCATTGTCTGGGGTTGATGGGTTTTCAGACCGGGTTCTTTCAGGGTTTGAAGCATCAGGGTTTGTGTGGTCTTCTGATAGGACACTGTATGTATTTTGTGTGAGTATAGAATCCAGAGATGGTTTATCAAAGAGTGTAGTTTAGAAATTTGAGATTCCACATGCAAAACATATCCAGCTGGTGTTTGGTGTGATTCCACTGTATACTGCCATGGGCATGTTCGTGCAGGCTACATGATACCAGGTATCACAACTGTCACAGGCTATAGCATGCCATAGGCGTAGGAGCCGGGGGGGCAGGGCCCCCCCCCCCAATATCCAGACCGGGGGGGGCAGAGTATACTTTGCCCCCCCCCCCCAATATTGACAATGGAAAATGAAGATATTTGAAAAGAAAAAAATAAAGAAACGAAATTTACAGCAGAATCAATATAAATGTGTGTATTTTTTGTGCTTTATCTAATACCAATTTGCCTTTAGTTACGAACAATAACCAAAACATTTTTGACACCATCATCGCAAATGGCTATCTTAACACATCGGGTTTATTCAATGAAAACTCCGCTCACGAAAATAACCGAGTAGTTCGATTGACAAAAACAGTGATGTAAAACGTGTCCTATAAGAAGTTAGACCCAATATATTGTATTCAATTGTTAGCTAAACCTTGAAAATTTAATAATTCAGTGATAACGATGTTAGTTGTATCCGTGGTTGTGATAGCAGTTCTTGAAACATCACTTTTAATTTCCGCGTGAGTTCGAGACCTGGCCTATCCATTTTTTCTTTTTTTAACTTTTTTTTTGTATTAAGATACACATTTTCATACGCTTTCTTTTAATTCATGAAATGGTATTGAGTTTGTAGATGCATGAAAAGTCATGGCAAAAGTTTTGGAACATATATTCTTACCGGTCTTCATCTGAAGTTGCCCCTCCCCCCCCCCCCAATATTGAAAACGCTCATACGCCTATGCATGCTGATTACTTTTACATGGTTTTGAACATACCCCACACGGAAACTTGTAAACTGGTCCAGGATTTGGATGACAGTCTCCTGATCTTGAGATCTGGTAGGCAAAGAAGTCCCAGTTGGTAGGATTTGGTAAACACAGTTGTAAAGACTGTATAAATAAGTTTGTTAATGCTAGATGTATGCATGTTGACACCAACATACCTCAGAAAAGAGGTTACTATTTTGCTGTCCGGATTATGGACAATCCGAATAAATCCTAGTGGTTCCTCACAAACAAATGATGCATTCTAAAGCCAATAAGGTTAATTTTATTATGTTATGGGGTTACATAAATCTGTAGTGAAAAAAATAGCACACCTGCCCTGGCGTTACAATATAATAACCACATATTACCGCACTCCTTATGATGTGGTTTCGTATGAATTCCTGAATTGCTAAAGTGCGGTTATCATGTTGGAAGGTTTTTCTAATAAATCTGTGAAAACCTATATTTTGATTTTGGATGAAACCATTGTAACTTAAGGAGGTTTTTTTCATCATGACAGGAATGAAACTACCGTCTTGAGACGTTTATTATGCAAAGTTAGACAATGTTTTATTCAAATATCACATTAAAATCTCACAGCAAAGGCAAACAGGTTGGGCTTTTCCACTTTTCCTGAATTACTGGAAGTACTTTAGAATTGTATCTACATATAAAATATAAATAAACAAACCCTAGATATCAACTAAAGGGAATGAACCGTGCGAAGGGAACTATACAAATAAGTAGTAAAGAAAGATAACCCATGCAGGAAAATGATCTTGCCTGGAGGCCTGGCCCGTTCGTATACAGGTATCAGAGAAAGTTTACCGAACACAATATTGTTCGGTTATGCCGAGGTATTCCGAATGAAACAAAATTGACTGCGCATGCGCGTTGATTAAGAGTCTATCAGCTTATTTATGAGAAAATGAACCTATTTAGACACCCTACTTAGCGTTGGATCCTTTTGAGATGAAGACGTGTCTTCGGGTTTTTATGTATTTTGTATCGTTGTCTTTTGTAATGGAACTCAATTGAAGTACACCTCGCAAATCACCCAAACAGTGTTGTGTTTTTGACACAAGTATTGAAAAGTCAAGCTCTTTGCGTCGGGTTTTATCATATAACAAATCCGGAGTAGATCAAAGTAAACTTAATGGTTGAGATTCTGTAATAGATGACAAGATAGTTACAGAATTAAGTAAGGCGTGTCAATCTTCCAAAGTTGGAGTAAAACGTTGTTTTAAGGAGCCGGGATATGACGAGACAAGAATATATCTGGAAAATCGTTGGATAAGCAATATATGTAAGAATAGTATTAAATTTGATATTAAATTCTTGGGAACTAAATGTTTCCAAAGCATTTTATTCTTAGTTCATGCGTCCCCCTCTTCTTGATGACTTCGTCAACTACAGGTTTTTATGTTTAATCAGACTTTCAAACAACACTAAATAAGCTTATAGCGATAATGTTTAATATTAATTATAATTGATTATGTACGCTAAATTTGATTTTGTCAATACGAAAAAAAAGGTGTTTTATTTGTTAAGTAGCTTGGCTTTTGATTGATTATTGGAAAAGAAAAATCACGTTCTTCTTTCCTTGTTTGTAATTTAACATATGACTGCATAAAGGGAATAAAAACAGATGCCGTTTCGTTGATACACCAAAACTTTTGTCGGTGGGATTTTTATCTTTATTGTCTGATAATTGAATTGGTGAATGTTTAACCAGAGATAAGTGAAACCCTTTACCCTTCCCTTTGTGTGACGTTGAATTGTTTAAAAAGAAGATGTTATGGGAAAGATAAAAAGAAAATCCCAATTTTTTCACTTTTTTATGTGGTCTTTCTTTCTTCAAAATCACCTATTAACACTTCACAAGCCTCAATTTTCAGCATCGAAGGAAATAAGATGATATGTAATATGGAATGGTGAATATCTAGATATGTGTTTGCAATTTGTTTCCTTTCAGATTGTTTTGTATGTGATCTAAAAATAAGGTTGAATATATAAACAATAGTTTTGGTAGAATTCATTCATAGAGAACTACTATAGTAAAAAAAATGATTCTTTTATAAAAGATATTAAATTAATCTGATATTTTGAATCCCAATGTCTAAATCCTACAAAAATTTAATAAGCCAATGAAAGGAAATGAACAAATTCATTTTAAGCGCAATTGATTTATAGAAATGGAGTTTTGTATGAAAAATTGTAAAAAGTAAAGGTTACCCTGAATAAGGGATGGAAAAGGGTAAAAATCGATAGGAGTAAAAAGGAGTAAATGCACAATTCAAACGCCATCTTTTCATAATAGACGAGTGGCAATCCGTAAGCCAATCAGAAACGCCAATTCATTATCTGACACCTTGCCCTAATGCGGGTTAGCATGGGCCAGGACTCCAGGCTAGAAAATGATCGGGCTTTCCTGACCCAGTTTTTTCCGGGAAGAAAAAAAAATAGGTGAACATCAGATTAAAAAATCATATTTTTTCTGTTATGTTCGTAATACAACTTTTGATTTATTTTGCAATTTTCTTGGTTATGCAATATTTAAATAATTAGGATAAATTTAGTTTGGTCTTGTCCCGGCACTTTTTATATTAACCAATCAAAGCGCTCTATTATCGACCTTTTAGGGCCAATCTGAACACATCGGGTTTATCAAATGAAAACACCTCTGAAATAATAGGGATGACGCCATATTGGTTCCCAGCGGAATGACGTCACTTCACTTTCGTGTTTAAAAATAGATATTATATGTGAAATCTAAAAAGGCGTTAAAGTTGATTGAGGAAACACTTTTACATGTCACAACAACAATTTTGCCATTTGGTATGAGTTACTGATAAAAATATTATTTACAAGGATGTCCATCACTTCCATACACATTGAACTACTTTACTTGCACGCTTAGAAAATGTGTTAATTGGCGGATGCCGATTTACCCGAAAAATTGTAACCCTACACTTATATCCGAGGTGTATTTCACAGCTCACGGAAATACCCGAGTAGTTCCGATTGTTTTAGGGCGTGAGGGGCCGCCATTGTTACACTTAGAGAGTACGTTTGAAAGTAATGGACCCACAATCTGTCTTTGCTGACGCTGTTGCTCGAGCTAGACAGGTACGACTTCTTGTTATTTTCAAACTTAACATGTTCTATAATTGTTTGACTCTATACAACTCCAACGAAATATTGATTTTGCATTGTTTTTGTGCGGCGTGTTGGAAACCGAGACCCACGCGTTCGTGAAGAATTTGTTTCTGCATGTTGCATTTAACTTCCTGCAACGTATTCACAGTTGTTCGCAATGTATCTTGGGTTAAAAACGGACTTACAAACACACATATACACGTAAGCCATTATTATCTTTTTATGAACGCGGTTACTGAATTAACTAAGCCAACTAGATAGGCAAACACGTGGGCTCGATATCAGGCGACCGAATTTCATGTGGCACGAAGCGATTTATGGCATTATCTTACTAATGCCTACAAACTTTGCTTGGTGAAACTGTTTTTCATTAAGAATATGTACACATAGCGAAAGTATTTGTAGATATTGTAACGAACCGAGCAAATGACACTCTGAGTCTCAAAGACACAAACACAGTCGATCAGTGAAAAGCACTGTCACTCACCGAGCGGTTGTGTTGTCTATATATATACCAGCATGTTCTCTACTACAATGCCTTAGGTTCCTCATTTGCATAAACGTTCAACTAACGTTACATAACTCCTACTTCCGAGAAGACTCGTCCCGAGTTTTGGCCCTTGGGAAACACGTGGGGAAGGCAACCCGATAGAAGGAGAAGTCTTAATCCCATCGCTGCCACCAATGTCACGAGCCAAGCAAATGAACCTCTCAAAGACACAAACACATCCGATCAGTGAAAAACACTGTCGTTCACTTAGCGGTTGTGTTGTCTATATATAAACCAGCATGTTCCCTACAACAATACATTAGGAATTTAGGTTCCTCATTTGCATAAACGTTCAACGAACGTTACAATATGTTACTTACCATGTAGTCATACATTTGTTTGTACCATACATGGAAAGCCAATACAGAAATTGTGTTGATGGTTTTGATTCAAGAGATTTGACAAGCAACTTAAGACAACACATTTTCCCCATTCTCAAGTAAGCCACCACATGAATGCTTGATATTTATTGAACAAACAATTCAGTAATCAAAAACATGGATTGCATGTGTTTACAGAAAAGAACACTCAGATTGATTTGAGTTGTTCGCCATGACCTAATGCCTCAATTAGACATTTGTACCAACTTACAAAAGCTTCATACAACTCGCCAACCAATTTGATGATCAAGTAATTCAAATAGTTTAATACACAAGCACAATATTGTCAAGAAAGAAAGCAATTACATACCAGTATGATTATGCAGTGATCAGTTTACATACCAGTATGATTATGCAGTGATCAGTTTACATGGCATTTCACTTACGGATTTAAAAAAGCTCTCTGTTTCATTCATTTTTGTGTTTGTTTTTTGGTTACAGAAAAGCCCATTGAATTTAAGGATTGGGTCCTGTAAATTAAAATTGAAAAATGATCCCTGATTATGGCGATTTTACTATGTTTCAGCTTGCTGCTAAAATAAATCAACGTGGTCAAGGTTCGGGTGATGGTATAAACTCTGGTAAAAGACCAATTGACGATTCCAATAACTTCGGTGAGTAGCATTTAAACTTTGAGTTTTGAATAAAGAAGAATATGTGCATGAAAAAGCGATATTTTTTCATCAAGTCTTAAGAAACACAAAAAATGTATTAAAAATTTTAAAGTATTGTTCTTCTTGAAAGATGAAGGTGGTGCTGTTAAGCAATGTTTTCTAATTTACAATTGGCTTATTTAGTATTTTGGTCACAGAATTGTTGTGGGCTGTCAATATTTCCCATTACACCCAAGTTAATAAACCTTTGAATATGAAATGTTTAAGTAACATCATAAAAAATGTCTTTGAATTTTTTTTCAGAAATAGATTTCTATATATGTCATTGATGAAAATTGAGATGGTTATTTATACACTAATGTTTGCATGCACATTTTTCAGCCGAGGTCATAATGCTGACGCTGAAATTGATTTGCCATGCCAACTTCACATCATTATTTTATTTAACTTGTCTTAACTTTGTTCAAGCCTCCAATCAAAAGACAAACAGTTACCATAAAGTATGCTTATACAATTCTTATTTCAAGGGGAGCCAGATTCAAAGAGGAACCCAGCTTCTCGTATGTGTTTTACATGCTATAACCTCACTCTGTGACCGAACTGGTCTCGCTATGCATTAACATTGTTACTTTTCACTTATTAGGTCACGGGCCGACAGTATCATGTAGAGATGAGGGGTGGGAATTATGGCATCATCTACCTTTAACCCTTATAGTGCTGGAACCCACTATATGATATGCAAACAGGTTAGATCAAGGCCAGCTGCCAAGTAAATTGGCGTCTGTCCTGTGATCTTATCTGTTCGCTTATCTTGAGTATTTTTCCTCACACAATTAAGCAGATATTTAAGGTTTTGGAGAGCAGATGATACAAAAATATTTTATAAAAGAATTACCCAGCATTCTAAGTGTTAAAGACTTTGTTTGGGGTACCCTTCAGAGATGTCTCAGCTTGACATTCTTGATAAAGGACCGTAAACATAGTCTGGCAGTTGGCAAAAATTGTCTTCAAAAAGTTATGTCTATAAGAAATGTGCTTCACATGATCACATTTGAATTAAAAGGGTTAAACAAGTTGTCAATGTCCAATTTGCTTCCCCTCATCTAAGCCTACAAGTTTGTCATTTTGTATAAAATATACATGCAGAATGTGTTTGTAAGGATTTCAATTTTTGAATTTTCATGTTATGCTGGTTTTAACTTTTTTTCATGTTGAATTGATAGCCTTTGTTGTATTTCTTATAATTATCACACTACTTTGACATAGTATACAGTAAAGCATACGCTTGAAATGATATATGAAAATAGGTCCTATAGTTCTATTTTCTCTTGGGAGAACAATTATCGTTTCTAATTATACTAGTCTTGAGTCTGTCTATCACTTGTGAATACTAGTTTCTACATATCATGATTTTGTTTGGACGAAGTGAAAAAATAGCATGAAGTTAGATGTGAAGTATGTCATTTATAAAAAGATAGTTTTAACTACATATCCATGGAAACAGTATTGAGCTTATAATGGAAACTACTGATTTTGAATTTATTATAAGTATTTATTTGTAATGCTTCAATTTCTCATGTCTTGAATTGGAATTTTAATGAGCTTTTTATTTTTAATGGATGTGGATGACTTGAAAGGAACAGGGTGAATTAATTCGGAAAAATATGGATATAGTCGTTTACAATTTTGATGAATAAAAAGGAAATGGTTTGTTTTATGTTGAAATAGAATATCCTTCATTGTTTGTGGTTATAAACTGGTTTTACTTATGTGCTCCTTTCTAAACTTGCTAGAATATGTGTGATATAAATAGAATTATAGAATGCCACTATACTGGAATCCGAGACAGTGAACATGGATTTAACTGCAAATATCTGTTTAACATACAGCATTTATCTGAATGAGTGGAAGTAAAAATCATAAATCAAACAGATTGTTCCAATTCAAACCCAACTGTACTGTACTAACCAGAACATGATCGTCAGATGAAGGGAGAAGAAAATAATTTTCAAACAAGATTAAAAACGTACACACTATTCCACAAAAATATTCATGATCTTGACACAGATGTTTCAAGAATCGAAGGACTCCTACATTATCTTAAAATTGCTTTATTGTAGTTCTGTTGTCACAATCATTTAAAGATCTCTCTCAATGAAAATAAATTTATCAAAAAAAGGTGAGCAAATAGGTAAATATGAAATATAGATAGTAAACAACGAGAAAGGGGGGGGGTAATTTGGTGTTGTCAAGAACACATGGACAGAAATTGTTTTCTCTTGTATTTGAATGTTCATTTTTGAAAACTTAGTGGCTGATTAGAGGGGGGAAATGTTGGCGTGACTGAATTGGGAAAACTATGATTTTAAAGCAATTTCCAATGGCAAAGATGCCTTTTATATGCACCTGCTGTATAGCGCCAAAAAGTCTTGCCTATTACTGATAAATGGAAGAAAAGCTGTGTTATAGGTAATCAATTATTGACTAACTCTGTTCAATCAATCAAGCTCCCTTCATTTGAGGTCTGTTGTCATACATTTTATGTTTGTCTTGTTACAACACTGATGAATGAAAAAAGACCTATGTTAGATTTATATATAGTCATCAAACTCTGTTTTGTTGCAAATTCTTTTGTTTGGTTATGGTTTAAGAGTTGTTGCCCATTAAATATGTTATTCAAGGTGCTTAGATAAGTGGACCATACTCGTTATTAAATGCTTACATTTATATCTATGTTTGTTACATTGGAAGTCTTTTCAAATTATAATGAACTGGATCACAGGATGTTTCTTGATTTTTGATAGTTTTTTATCTCAATGGAAAATAGAAGTACATTTATAGGTATTGTTTTAGATGTTTGTCTTATAATTGATATTATCCTTTGAGGTGCAGAGATATAGAACATGAAATAAAACCCTCAAGGAGTATGCAATCAAGTTTGCATCAATGTTTGTATTCATTGATGCGAATAGGGATACAGACACATTTATGATTTCGAACCTACCATTACATTTTAGTTCTTGAAAGGTTCTGGCAGATAACTTGTTACACACCTTATCTAGACTCTTAGCTATCAGTCTACCAACCAAAGTTGTCATTCACCTTAACCTTTGTTTTAGTCATCCTATGTTATCAAAAGGTATTGATCAATGATGGTGATTATTTGAACCTCTCATTACATCAACCCCCATTTCTTTATACACAATTAGGATTCCCCAATTAACTTTGTCTTATCCATATGCTTTCTTTCTTGTTGCTGACTGTATGAAAATGAGTGTTGGTGTAATTGCAGATTGAGTGGCTTCCTTAAAGATATTAGTCTTAGTCATGTCCTGAAGTCACATTGTCTAAAGCCTTTACTTTTTGTCCAAAGATGGTATTGCCAAACCTCATTCAAGCTAAGATCTGTCTCATTGAATGTTCAAGTCAAAAGTAAAAACCTTTGTGTAAAGTGAAATATACTCCATACAAATTTGTGAATCAATAATTAGCACACATAAGTTATCGTTAGGATTAATATTGTTGAAGTTTGCCTTTTATCATACATTTGCTGTTTATTTGAATCTTTCGCCTCAAGTAGAAACCTATTTGAGGTCAGGACGAGAGTGTAGTACTAATCATCTTCAACCTCTTAATAATTCATAAATTGAAATGTTAATTTAGTTTAAATTGATTCAAATATAAGCCTGAGGAGTTAAAACATGACATATAACGTTACTAGAATGGAGAGCATTATTAGTTTGTGTTGAATGTTCCAGTGAAAAACCACTTACTGTTTGATAGTCATGTTTAACCAGAGACATAGATAACAGAGACTGGCAACTCCGGAATTATCGCCAAACTCTCGCGTGCCGCGAGGTTCTGCGAGACAAGGAAAGTGCGTACCTGTTTATCCGTTGCCACGGGAGATGTCAAGCGAAATTGATACTTCTTTATTACAGTAAAATAGCTATGCTTTGGTTATCTAATTGGTTATCTGAAACAACTTCTGGACATTTTGTTTTATTTTCATTTTATCAAATTGATTTTATGTTAAAAACAAAACAAAAAGTTCCAGTAGGCCTTCTTTTTCAATGACAGGCTTGCTTACCATACAATTCAAAATTGTACTTATAACGACAATGTCTTTCAAGCAAAGGTTTGAATAATATTTTGTAATAAATCAAGTGACTCTATTTAGTTGCAGTTAATAACCAACGCATGAACTTTCCACTAAGACATGATAGTTTTCGTCAATATTAAAAGATTGCTTTCTCACTTCATTTCATTTATTCTGTGTCGTAAAACTGTTTACAGTGCTCATTTTGTCAAAACAAAACAAATTTTTCATCATGACATTATTTCAAGCCAAATGTTTCAATTTAAGAAAATTAAAAGTATTTTATGATGTAAAAATGCATGTGATGAGAATTTTTGTAAAAGTGGTTTTAGTAAACGAAAGGAAACGTAAGAAAAAACTGACTTGCAAAGATTTTCAGAACACCTTTTACCGCAGATTCCTCTAATATTGATTGCAAATCAATAAGTACATAATTATTTTAAACACGTAAGGGTCTGGTCTTATCATGCTGCTGAACGAAATGATTTTAGAAAAAAGAAATGTGAGCTTTTTGAATGTGTGTCTTGCACCTTCGTTTTTATTATCATTTCTCATCGAGAAATTAAGTCAACACACACTACTTTTAAAACCAGACATACGCTTTAAACAGAACAAATCCTCCCTATTTTGTTTTCGGGATCTTTAGGTCATTCAATTTGAATGAGGTGTCAGAGAGTGGACACAGGGTTAGCGCCACACACTTCTTGTGTAATCGCCCTAGCATCAAAAGGTTTTAAGACATCAAACTACATATTTTATGGGGTTGCAATTTACAATCATAGCCTGTATTGTCCACTACCGTGATTGACTCTATCACCCTTCGTTCTTCAAATGACACATTTCACTTGACATATTTGCAAGCGATCAGAATTAAGAAGAAGTATGACGAAAAATGAAATATCGTGGTGTTTCTGATTAAGAAGATCTATCCATTCTCTTTTGTCCATTAATTGAATGGATTTTCTTCTTCTTATATAGGAATACCACTTTGAAAATACGGGAAACTATAGAACTTAGTCAGCATTTAATACGGGATCAATTCAAACTCATTCAGACGTTTTCAGTAATAAGACGTTTGATAAAATCCAAGTCACACAATTTAAGTTTTAATTGATGAAAAAATGAAAGATTTTGATTGAAAATAAAATGGCTGAAATCATGATTATGCTTGTGTGGTAAAGCAAACCTGGTATAACTTCGTTAAAAACACGACAATCACCATAAAAAAGCGGGTAACCATAAAACAAAAATAACACTTCAGGAAAATGTCAAGTATAATATGATCCAGTGCATAATTCTTTAGATTTGCTTGCTACAACTGTGTTATATTTTGGTTGGAAATCAAGATGGCTGAACTCATTAAGGTAGTAAATGGGACATATTTAGTACGCAATAACTTCTAAATGACAAAGAATACCAGACTGAAAATTTGGAAATCAACAAACTCATATTATCCCATTAAAGTGGACATAAATCAGAAACGTTTGAATAAACCTCCATTAAAACATTTTACTTTGTACAAGTATGAAATATTTTGGTTGAAAATAAAATGGCCGAAATCACGATCATGCGTGTGTGGTAAAGTAAAACTGGTATAACTTCGTTATGGAAGCGAAGATTACTTTAAAAATGCGGGCAACCATAAAACAAAAATAACACTTCAAGAAAATGTTAAGTATGATATGATCAAGTGCATAGTTTTTTAGTTTTACTGTGCACAACTTTGTTAATTTTTGGCTGGAAATGAAGATGGCTGAACTCTTTAAGGTAGTAAATGGGATACATTTGGTACGCAATAACTTCTAAATGACAAAGAATACCAGACTGAAAATTTGGAAATCAACAAACTCATATTAACCCATTAAAATGGACATAAAGTAGAAATGTTTGAATAAACCTCCATTAAAACATTTTACTTTGTACAAGTATGAAACATTTTGGTTGAAAATAAAATGGTCGAAATCATGATCATGCTTGTGTAGTTAAGTAAACCTGGCATAACATCGTTATGGAAGCGAAGATTACTATAAAAATGCGGGCAACCATAAAACAAAAATAACACTTCAGGAAAATGTCAAGTATGATATGATCCAGTGCATAGTTTTTTAGTTTTACTGTGCACAACTTTGTTAATTTTTGCTGGTAAATCAAGATGGTTAAACTCATTAGGGTCGTAAAAGGGACATGTTCAGTACGGAACAACTTCTAAATGACAAGGAATATCAAACTGAAAATTTGGAAATGTAGAAAAACAAACCCTTTCTTTAAAATGGACTTGAATTGAAAATGTTTGAAAAACCTTCCTTTAGAACAGTTTGAATCTAAAACTACTCAATTATCACGTTTATCGCACAAAACCACGAAATTGCGAACGATTCAATCAAGTTTGTCGCAGTTTGTCATGTTTATTTTTTTGATAATCGCTTGCTGATCGGTCTTGTTGAATGGAGAAATTTTCTAACAATAACAATATAGTAAATTCGGTAAGAAAATAATTTAATTATGACTTAAAACACGCTTAAATGTGTGTTGCCTATTTCGCGTTTAGTTGAAAATAGTGTCGATAGACAGATCTCGAAAGGTCTCGCTAAATAACGCGTCATGCGAGATATCGAATAAACCGGCTATATGTAAAGAAGGAGTTGCCAATCGCTGTTATCTATGTCTCTGGTTGAACTTAGAAAGAAATGTACAACAACTTAATTTATATGTTCTGAATTTAAAAGCTTTTAGTCAAATTGTGTGCCTTTTTTGGAGCTGTTGAAAGAATGTGATTACTTGCTTATAAGACTCTCATTTAAACCATAGATAGTTTCAATTACATACCTTTTGTAAGAAACTTTAGAAATAGGGTTTCACAAGGAATAATTGTTCTTTTAAAACAGTTTCTTATAAATTATTATTCTTAACAAGTTATTTCTTACAATGTAAGGATTTATTCCTATTAATGAAGTCTTCAAACCCAATTAATAAGTAAACAAATGTAGTGTTACTTGGCAAGTATTTACTATCACTCAGAAGCTTATTGTTCTTCAATGCTTTCCTAACCCAATACTCTATAGGAGGAGAAAAATGTTAGCCCTGGTCAGTAACATGTTTAAAGGGAAAGATTAGGATTTGATCTTTTTTAATAAATGGTCTTCTTCCTATAAAATGAAACCATATGTTTTTTAAAGTTAAATGAGACTTGGTTATTGACAGCTCTCAAATGCTGTTCATAACTGTTTTGAAATTATACAGAACATCAATTTTTATTTGTAAACAACAATCTTAACTTGAAATGAGAGTAGGTTTTTGATTTCACTTGAGTATCATGATACATGGTTGGTTACCACTACAACGCTAAATTGTTGGGATTCTCACTTCAAACTATAAATACAATGTTTAAAACAAAGTAAAGGTTTCTGTATCATACTAGAATATTGTGATGATGTTGACCAACATGTTTTGTATATTCTTTTCTTGAATAACTGTGAAATAAATGCATGTGGGAAAATCCCAAGATATTTGTATATATACATTTTGGTTTATGTATAAATGATATGCCTTGTGCACATGTAGATACTTTGCTATTCTTGTAATATATACATTGTATTTTATATACATCATACATATACTGTGCGCTAACTACACATTTGCCTGTTTGTTAGACATCATAATGTAGAAATTAAAGATTTTTTGATATCATCAAGCAAGTGCATTTATGGTATAAGGGGGGCAACAACATTTTTCTCCTCTAAGATTCTGTTTATATTCTAATATTTCACAGTTTGTTTGTGTATACTGGGATCATAACTATTCATATGAAATGAGTTTGAACAATTTCACCAATTATTTGTTTGTATCTAAAAGTGTAAAAGGTTTTTGCCAAACTTTACTTTGTAATAATGAATTTAAATCACAATTTTGTTCTTTTAGATTTGAAAAATAAATAAAAGAGAATTGGATTCACTAAATGCACTAAGAATGATGATGTTAAAATATCTTCTATTCAAGTCTTTACTTCCACAGATCATTGAAAGGTATTGAGATCATTCACATACCATTCTATCAAGTTATCTTCCATGTAAAAAGTTTTTCGTCACAAATGGTTTCTGATTGATCTTGGACCAGTGTTTAAAATGGTCAACTAGTATAAAGGAGGTATCAGTTGATCCTCGATTGGCACCTCTAATTTCATGGGAGTGTCCTTTGGTATGCTGTTCAGAGCCCTGGTCTGGTACTTGTGAATCCCTGGAAATGCTTTAGTCGTAACATAAAAATGAAAAAATGTTGACACTGCAGTGGTAACTTTTGATTCATAAAATCTCATAAATTTTCCCAAAAACTTTTTCTTTAATTCATTTAATCATTTTTTTTAAAAAAAAAATTCAAAAAAGAGAACCATTGATTTTTAAGTTTTAGTCAAAAAAGCCCATTGATTTAACTGAGAAAAATCACTGGACACAGTATTTAAACAAAGTGTGAAAAGACTGATCATTATTGAAAACTCAATATACCTTTCATCTGTATCTGAGTTGGAAAAGATCTTTCATAGTTTTATAAAGATACATCTCTCAATTATGTTGTAATCTTTTGCAGTGCAAGTAAAGACACTTTTTTTGGTCAATGATTTTAAATCATGACGTTTTTCAGAGTGTTTATTGTCCTTAATTACATGCTCCAATATCTGCAACTTAGGAGACAAGTACGCAGTCCTGTTCTGTGATTTTTATAATAATGTATCTCTGATCTGGTTTCTTTCAGTTTCTGGAGGTTATCCTGGTCTAGACCATGAAGGGTGAGTCAGTGGTTGCTTGTGTCTCTTGTTATTTCAGGCATCAATGCTTATCTGTCTTTTTAACCCTTTGCCAAACGCCAAATATTCGACTGTCCCAAATTGAAAGTTTGCACTTAACACATTTGAAAATGTGTTTTCCAGTCGTCTGCAACAAACTGATCAAATATCGTTATTGTTTGGTAATGCGTTAACACATTATCATCTAATGCCACATTTTTGTGTGTTGCTGCAGATCAGTTTTAAAAAACATTGTGGCAAAAGGAGAAATTGCTTGTGACAAGTAATTTCTCCTTTTGTCACAATGCTTTTTCAATCTGTTCACATATCACAACAGCAGAACTGAAAGGTTTTTCACATGTTGTCAAACTTTTGCTAAAAGTGTCTGCTTCAAGTAAAATAATGTCGTCTTCACATGGTTACGAGTTAATGCAGTATTCATGAAATGGTTTCAAATTCTTGGACTACATGTTGATTTTCATGAAAGGCCATTTCCTGTCTGACTAGGAGTATGCCAATGGGTCAAACAAGCATCATTACGGAAATAATGCCATTGATGTGATGGAAACCCATAAAAAATAGATTGAAGAAACTGATAGGTCGTATTTTGCAGGTTCTTATTTGTCAAAAAGTACATGTATAGAGAGGTTTCTAAAACTATATTTAATATGGCCCTAATATTGGGTGTTTCTTTTATATATGGAATGGTTTTACGTGATAATATCATAGCTGTCGATGCACCTAAGAACACCATTCTTTAGACTGATTTAGTCAGTATGATTATTATAAGAACCAACAATGAAGTGCTAAGAGAAGTGATAATCCTAAAGACTGGTGAATCAAGGGCTGGTGAAAATTTGTTGACACAATGTGAAACCCCATGTACATGAAATATGAAGCAAGAAAATTAAAACCTCGGCAAAAAGAACATCTTTTCGTGACCTGTACCTTTAACATAGTGTTGAGTATGACTTGAATATTAGTGGTATATATATAATTAATTACTGATGGAGTGCCAAAGGCACTAACTGACTTGACCAACCAGCCCCTATTGGCTAGCTTAGTAGGTCTAGGCCTCATGATTTTGGGAAATTTTATCAATGAGATTGCTGAATTATGAAACCAATTTCCAATTGGAAAGGTTCCTGTTATAGGCCCCTTTTATATAACGAGAAAAAGCCCTGGTTCTACTATCATCAAGAGTCTGCATTGTTACATAACTGAAATAATGTCAAAACAATGTTAAAACCCCTATAAACAAGCAAACTATACTGCAATGTTTTGTTTGATATTTTTCAGGAACTCAGAAGCAGCTCAAGCAGCGGCCCAGGCAGCAGCAAGAATCAATCAACAGTTAGGCAAAGCACCCAACAAACAAATGTTTTCACCACAGGACAGCCCTATGGGCGGTATGGGCATGGGGATGGTTATAGCCGAGGAGTATAGGGTCCCAGACAGGATGGTGGGATTGAGTAAGTTAATGTCCTACACTCTGATGACTGTAACATTCATATCTCTGTTCTTCACACACAAGTAAAACACTTGACATCATATACCCAATGATACCTCACCTTGACATAGCTCCTACACATGTCTTAGAAATAGGCGATTTGTCTTTGTTACAATGGTTCATATTTAGCTCTTTATTTTTTAATTTCGGAATGGTGTTGGTAATGGACATATTTGGAAATATCACAGAATTTTCTCTATAGTTGGGAATTTTCAGGAATAACTCTATTCATACATAAGCATTATTCAAGAAAATGGTCATGTAAGCTGATTGGGAGTGGGTCCCTTTTATAGTACCAAACATATTTATAAGGGAAGATAATACACTGTCAAAATGTAAAGAAAACTACAATCTTGCCCATAATAGTTTTAGCCAAGTTGTTGAAAACAAAGCTGTCTGTTTATTTTCTGATATTGCTTTTAATTTTGAGCTGTCTAAAATTGTCCAATATGTAGAAAAGGTCAAAGGAAAAGTAAATGCTTCAGGATATGGTTATCGTCAATCAATACAATAAATCTGGGGTATTGATAGATTACTTAGAAATCACAAACAAGTGAGCTTTTTTTTAAGGCGACGGTCACTGTTGACCTTTAAGATTTCTAAGTGGTTGGAGTACAGATCACTGGCCCCTTTTCTGATCTGACTAATTAGGTTTACACTTTATGACAGGTGATGTTCAAGAGCCAATTAATGGAAGGAAATGGGTCTTTCCACTTAACTAGCCCCTAACTTTGTGACATTCCTTTATCAATTATGAGCCGCGCATTGGAATATGATTGGAAGGTGGTGAGGAGAGCCAAACCTGGTAGCATTGGAGATTAGTGATAAATAGTTAATCAAATGTCCAATCTATTGGGTGCTAAATAACCATAACTGTTGATGCATTATCGAACAGTATTTAACTAAATTATTATCCATTGTTTTGTTTTTTCTCCAGTTATTGGTAAAGGGGGTGAACAGATTAAACGACTACAGGCGGAGACAAGTTGTAGAATCCAGATTGCTCCAGGTAAGTTGGATTTCTATGTCACTATAGGTGTTTGACAAATATCGTGTCTGTTGTACTGAATTGGCTGCTTGCGGTTTATTTAGTTATTTTCACCTGTTTATTAGTCACTATGCTTCATGTAACTTCAATTTTAGAAAAGGCAAAAAGATTTAGTTTAGTCCACCAATGCAGTTTAAAGATTTCCTGAATTGTTTTTTACTATGCTGCTGCTTTTTTTCTCCCACCTTACAATGAGGTTCAATTTGAATTATTGTCAACCATTCAAAAGGTTATATATTATTACTTGCAAAAAGAACCTGACAAAAAGTATCATTTAAATAGGGTAATATGTAAGCTATATGTAGGTGGTCCTACATGGTTAAGGTGTAGAACATGTGAAAAAAAGTACTAGGTTCAATCAGCAGCACTGGGAATTGCAGGGATGTCCTTGGGCAAGACACTGCAGAGCCCTTCCCAGTACTGGTTGAATCCAGGAAAGCCATGAAATACCGTTGAAACCGCGTCAAACTCCATATATAAGGAATAGGCTGTACACATTAACCCCTTACCCAACAATAATGACATTGAACCACTTTGATAAAGGCGCCTCTGAAAAACATTGTTGAAAAAGGAGAAATTGCTCATGTTGAGCAATTTCTCCTTTTCCCACAATGTTTTCTACTCCATCAGATTACTTTCCAATTTGGACAGACTGCAGATGAAAATTTGGTGTTTGGTAAAGGGTTAACCGATTGAAGTTAATTAACTTTGTGAATCCTTTCTTTGTTCCCCCCTTTGGATCCATCAGTGACGAGCTGATAGGCTACCAAAGGCTCTGATTTTATAGAGTTTGATATTACAGATAGTGATGGGCAACCGCAACGGTCAACCACCCTGACTGGAACACCCCAGGCTATCAAGTAAGTAGAGGACTTTATCACATTATGTAGAGGGGACCTATAAAAGGCAATTGCCACATTGGAAATTTCTTTAACAATATGCAGTTTTTACCAAAATTCATAGTCCCGCCATCTATTTGGTTTCCTGATTCAGCTATTAAACAATTAGAAATAAACAGTCCTAGGCTGATTGCCAATTAAAACATAAAAAGGTTCTAAAGTACAATAGGCTTTAGGCAGATTTTAATTTTTTTCATCCTTTGTGGAAATGTGAATTTGACTAAATAAAAAGCTAGATCTAAAACTGATCTTTTTTTACACTTCAATGCAAAAATAAGTAAACTGGCGACTGCTTGGGGGTGGGTGGGGGTGGGAAATGGTCTTGAAGTCTCCTTTCTGTGTTTTGTATGATTCATAGAAGTGTACAAAAGAGTTAATTTCAGTATATTGATATTGATTGATATTTTGCTCCAGAAATGACAATGTTAATATCAAAATGTTCATTAGCAATAGTGAATGATAAATGTTAATGATCGCACAGTCTTGGGTTTTAGAATAAATGGATTTGATTGACTTGTTTCCTTTGTAAACATTGTATTCAAACATTTATGTTGGAGTTCAGAGTATGCATCTATGTTTAATGGGCCGTTATTGCCATTGGGGTCATGGGTGGCCCTGTGGATATGGTTAAGGGTCAGTGACACTGGGGTTCAAAGTTCAATTTTCATCAGCAGCACTGGGATTTTTCATAAGTGATTTGGGCAAGCCATTCTACTAGAACAGGTTAAATAAAAAAAAGTTGTAAAACAATTGAAATATTGTTGACAGGGCCTTAAACACCATACAAACAAACATGGTAGTTCATTTAAAAATCTTTATATCAATATATTAGCTGTTTAATATAATTGTTTTTTATTTCCAGTAAAGTAAAGCAAGAGATAGCCAAGATCATTGACCGTGCATCTGGAGGTGGTCAGATGGATATGGGTGGTTTTGGTGAGGGTGGTGGAGGTATGGGCGGTGGTGGTGGTATGAGTAACTTGGATGTTTCTTTTAAATGAAAAAAAACGTCTTTTGTTGTTTACAACATGGACGATTCACAAAGATCCATACGTTGTAATAAGTTATCAGACGCTGTTAATTACGATGTGTGTGGTTCTAATCGTTCTTTTTTTGTATACCTTATGAAAAATAGAGAGATAGTGATATAGGGAGATAGTGATGTATGAAAGATGATATAGAGGAAGAGATAGAGATGTAGAAATAGAGAGGTAGAAATAGAGAGGTAGAGACCAGTGAGAATTACAAAGCAGACGCCTCGTTTACATTATGTTTCATGTGATTTTCACCTCATGCCTTCTGTAAAACGAATTGAGTGAAATAAAGATTTTGTATTGTATTGTATTGTATTGTATAGTTTGCACCCAGTTACAGTAAACAATTTACAAATTTAATAGTTAGCAATTAACAAAAAAATACAATTAACTCAGTTTAAAAGAGTAGCTGATTCGTTTGCATGTCCATATGATGCTTATAAAAGAGCTTAGACGATAAGGTTTGTTTACAATATGCCCTGAGTCGTGGCCCATGCAGACCCGCATTAGCCTAGTTCGCGGTATACGAACGGGCCAGGCTCCAGGCTAGTTTACAATATGCGATAAAACGAGACCAGCCGAGAATTACCGGGTATATTTCGTAAAACATCGTGAACCAAAGAAATCGAAGAAATTCTCCATTTTTCATATTCACGTATGTTGTGTTGCATTAATGACAGTATTGTTATGTGAATCGCGTGACTTTTCTAACCAGGTGACCGCCACTCGTTTTTCCGAATGATCATCGCTTTTTTAGACTAGATAAAGCTCGGATGAAAACAATAAAGTCAATTTGAGGTGGTACCGCAATTTGTGAAAATAGCACTTTTTAAAATCGATAATGTCTAATAAAGAATCTTTAATCTTGAATCTATAATACAGTAATTATATGGTCATGAAAAAATGGTGTTCGGCTATGTTTTAACATGTTGTTTCATAGCTCATTTTACCCAGATTTGCAGTTTTTAGCGTAGTATGCTTTTAAAGTTAACACAACATACACATTACATACACCGCTGGTGAGTTAAACTTATGAACATTCATTTTTAATTGTTGCAACAATAATACGGCCAGACCAACATACAGAAACCTTTTCCCTATCTGATTCACAGATAATTAGCCTGTGCATGCATCAACAGTATGAAATAATAGATAAAAAATTACAAACGAAAGACTGTTGATGTATTTTAACCGACAATCTCGCATCCAAGGGCAGACAGTCTAATGTTTTGTAATGCTAGCACAGGAGGATGAACAGTAACATTAACTCTTTATCACCTGCAGACAACACTTTCTTTTTACCTGAAGCAGACGATTTTAGAAAAGCTTTGTAAACCTATGAAAACCTTTTCAGCTCTGCTGTTGTGATATGTGAATGGAATGAAAAAGAATTGTGGCAAAAGGCGAAATTGCTTGTGACAAGCAATTTCTCCTTTTGCTACAATGCTTTTCGAAAGCCGTATATTGCAAGAGGCAGACATGTGGCGTTAGGTGGTTATGTGCTTGCAATAGTTCAAATGCCTCAGGCTATACTCCTTTACCGTTCTTGTGATCCTCCTTAATTGTTCAAATGCCTCAGGCTATACTCCTTTACCGTTCTTGTGATCCTCCTTAATTGTTCAAATGCCTCAGGCTATACTCCTTTACCGTTCTTGTGATCCTCCTTAATCCATTACCAAACAATAGCACGATTTGACCACTTTGTTGCAGAGGACTCTGAAAAATATTGTGAGAAATGAGGAAATTGCTCGTAACGAGCAATTTCATCTTTTCATACAATCTTTTCTAACCTATCAGAAAGTCGTTTTTCAATTTCATCACATTTTCAAATGTCGAATGCAAACTCTTGAATTTGGGACAGCCAAACATTTGACATTCGGTAAAGGGTTAACCAAGTACTCCAAAGATACCTCTCGTTGGCGCTTCTACAGGACAAAACACAATAAGACGAGGGTGTATGGCTGTTGCTAACCAATCTTTTGTTTACTCACAATCACAGGGGTCTTTAGTAATCCAAGCAAATTTTGTATTCTTTCGAACAAGTTTTTTTTTTGTTGCATCCATGTATGCAAGTTTTATTCGTTGAAGTGAGATATTCTACTTTCATTATCTTAATTCACAACTAGTATTCTTTTTTTTATTAAAGGACACAAACCTTTAACGGTATTAAATGATCTTCGTACTTGGTATCAATCGGTACTACTCGGGTATTTCTGTGAAATAAACCTCGGATTGTCATACACCTGTTACTTTTGAGATCTTGAATTCCCATTGACTCCAGTGTTAAATCAGGCATTTTCAAGACTCTGCTGAGTGAAGAATAGTGTTTTTTTACGCTTAGCTATAAACAGGAACATCAAGTTTGGCCATTTAACTCTCAGAAACTGTAATATAATGGACATCTCAATCGTCTCATTTTTTTTCTACGGAGCAAAGTGTATTAGTACCGTCCAAAAATCAGTGCACTAGCTTCCAAATCTAGCCGAGCTACCGGCATTTGTGTTCATATATCCCAAACAAATAGTCCTGCAATAAGAAATCAAAACAAACTTTGGGATCATTACAGGACTATAATCTATACAGGAAACCAATCAGTGTTCTACCAGCTCATCTCTTACCAGCAAAACTATGCACCAGAAGTCAAAATTCAAAACTCAAAATTTCTAAATGGGACTACTTTTGGGTACTACGACCCGGAAGTACTCCGTAACACGTACGAGACCGGATATAAGTGTAGGGTTACATTTTTTCGGGCAAATTGGCCCCGGCGTATTTCACCTTTTCTAAGCGTGCACGTTAAGTAGTTCAATCTATATGGTAGTGTTTGGCATCCTTTTAACTCATTCTTTCTCGACAACTCATACGAAATGGCGAAATTATAAGTTGTGGCATATACAGTTGTTTTCCTAATAAAATTAAACGACTTTTTAGATTCACATTTAAGATCTATATTTGAAAACGAAAGTAAAGTGACGTCATTCCGCGGGAAACAATATTGCGTCATCCCTATTATTTCAGATGTGTTTTCATTGGATAAATCCGATGTGTTCAAACTGACTTTGTATTATACAATAGACACTGTAATGTTTCTCTGAATAAAAGGATTGTTGTAAGCCTAGGCCCAGGTACGCTGTTATATAATAAATGATACATTATATTGCATAGTATTGACCCCAGGATAAATATAGACCCCCGTGGGTCACAATGGTTTCTAGTTAAAGGCTCATGAAAGGAGACTAATGCTACTTCAAACTATATGATTTGGTGAACATTTGGTCAAATTCAAATAGTTTTTAATTTTACCCCCCTCAAAAACATTAGCACAACTTAACCGGTAAAGCCAACGAGAAAAAAAAAGAAGATTTGCCAGTTTAATAAATCAGAATGCCTGATTCTTCAGCTCTTACCTGGTTACGTGATACACACATTCTTTTAACTCTCCAATTCTAATTCGTTATTTTAAGTATGTAATCAAACAGATTGTTGAAAAACATGATTGAACTGGAGACAACTATCTTTCAAGTAAAAAATAACTTATATCAAAAGAGTTCATTAAATATGGTCTTACAACATTCATGAATTAATTTTCGTGACTCTTATGAACATGATAAAAGAACTCCATACATGTTTCCAGTGATTTATTTGTACTCATATTCTTTCATATGCCTTTAATGGAATAAATAAATGATTTTAAAATAGCTCTGCCATGTATCAGTCGCGACAAATTGAAAACACGATCGTGGTGAGGAGTTTCTTATTGTTTGTCTCAACGTGTTATACTGTCTGAAGCAAAACATTAAAGGTACCTCTGTAGTGTTAAACAAATGTTTCTTCCCACTCCAGTTGATCAAATCGAGGAATCCAATCAAAGCAAGTTAACTGCCTTTTTAAAAGGGAAGAAAGTCTGATTTTTTTGTTGACTTAGGTCAGCTGATAAAGCGGATTATGAAGCTGTAAACTTATTTGGTGATGGTCGAATTTACACGGCATTGGAAGTGTAAAAATTGGTATTATTCCTTCTTTATTAATGTTATACCACTAAATACTTGGTAGTATTTGGTAGTTTACCTTTTAACAGGATTTCGCCGGTTAAACAGATTATAATGAGGCTGCCCAAGTCACTTTATATCACCAGGTCTGACAACGTTAGAGACTTGAACTTTTTCATTTTGTTTTGTTCATGTGTTTTCACTTGGCTTACTAAGTATTCTCAATCTCTCATTGTAAATATTAAACACTTCCCCAACCAACAACGACACTACCCAATATTTGCTCACATTTCTTTACAAACTGTATACTTTGTCCACTTTGTAAACTGTGAAGAAAATAAAAGAATATTGAAAAAAGCCGTTACAAAACTGAAACATGTTGGTACGGCACTGACGTAGGGAACCGATAATGGACCTGTGTCAGTATCTTGCTATAACTAAAAAAGGAAACAAAATAATAATCAATGATAAACTTGACGACTGCAAATCTCTCACCAAAAGCCTATGTGGCTTTCCTATTATGCAATTGTAAACACCTCAACATGGGTGTGCTCGAGTCAGTGTCCCGAAAAACATTACATAAACCATTATAAAGCTGGGCAATCTTCTTTCCCAATCCTTGAATAACTGCTAAATTTTGGAGAAGAAAGATACTCATGGTTAGCAAACAGGTTGGATCTAACATGTTTGCATTAGCATGAAGTCGGTTCCATCACTATAAGGGTTAAATCCACTCAGGTACACTCTGGTATGCACCTTGGGGTACGTAAATCTAAATATCCACAGATCAAATGAGAAAATGTTCAACAAAGGCATTCTTTGAGCGTGTGGGCATGTGAGACAATCTAAATAAGGACAAGAATCGAACTTCCGGAGGACTTCATAAAACCTGGCTGCATTGCATTTAGGGAATAAACGACTTCACAAAGGCTCTTCAAAAACAAAATGCATATTTCTCCATGCAAAACCTCTTTGTTTTATGAATTCCTTCTGACAAAAGCCAAATTTAACTGCTCTTCGAAACTTGTTCTTATGTTATTGATTTTCTTTTCTTTCTTTTTTTTCAAATCCTCTACATCCATTTTAAGTCAAGTGCCTTCAACGCCTTCAGGAAGTGACGTTACTGATATGGATGACAAACACTAGCCACGCTCGCGAGTCTTGTTTTAGTTGTTGGGATACATACTTGTGTCTGGCGAGTTTGATCCTTGTCTGTACATAACAGTTTGATTCAATAGATGAAAAAATGTCATTGTCAACAGTCTTCCGGTTATAGTTCAGCCATCTGTGTGCCGAACTGTATCCACGGTGTTTCCTCACCAGTACCGTGCGAAATAGTTTCCAAACAACTGACTGATAAATAACATAAACGACAACCAGGATATTGATATCAGATATCGCTGAAACTGGAAACTGGCTGTTTAGTGGCGTAGCTTATATAAGCCGAATGTACGTGAAGGCATTTCATCCCTTCTTCTTCTTCTTCTTCTTCCAGTACTGTACAAGATCCCCTCTGGGGCATAGTCGTATAGGGTATATGTACAAAGGCGATGTGCGGCGAATAAATTTTAAAAGATTGACAATAGGGTGCTAGTTAAAAGTGATTAAAATATTTTCCTTCGATCTTTCTTTACGGTGGAACAACGAGCCCCCTCTTAAAAGCCTCGAGGCTGCTTGCTGTTACTAGTTGCACCGGTAGCTGATTCCACAGTCGGATAGCTGAAGGAAAGAAGGTGTGTTTGAGGACATCAGTGCGGCAGTAGGGCAGGTGAAATCTGTGTCCATAACCATGGCCGCCAAGTGTTAAACGATGAAAATACTTCGAAGCTGGGATGTCAATCAGGGCATGGGCTATCCGGTATACCATAACCAGCTTGGCATTTGATCGGCGATGCTGCAGTGTGGACCAGTTCAGTTGGTTAATCATCTGACTGGCACTACTTGTCGTCTTGTAGTCGCCTTTAACGAAACGGGCTGCTCGGCGTTGGACAGCTTCAAGCGGATTTATGTCTGTCGCTGTATGTGGGTCCCATACAGCGCTGGCATACTCAAGGATTGGCCTGACAAGTAACTTGTATGATTGTGCCTTGATGTCTTGTGGGCAGCTTGTCAGGTTTCTTCTTAGGAAAGACAGGGAGTTGTTTGCCTTTTTTGCAGTGGTTTCTATGTGGGGTTTCCAGGAAAGGTTGTAAGCAATTGTTACACCAAGGTATTTACCGCTTTTTACAATTTGGAGGTCTTTACTGTGAATGTTGTAGGTATGTGTAACTGGGCTCCTCCTACGTGTAATTCTGATGACCTCACATTTGCTTGGATTGAAGGACATCATCCATTTCTTTTCCCACTCTTGCAGTCTGTCTAAGTCCTCTTGAAGTGCCAAGGAGTCGGCAGATGAGCGGATCTTGCGATAAACCAGGCTGTCATCAGCAAAGAGGCGGCTTGATGACTCAACTACATTTGGCAAATCATTGATATAAAGAAGGAAGAAGAGGGGACCAAGAACAGATCCTTGAGGTACTCCAGACGTGACTGGGGCTGATGATGAAGTGTGACCTTCTACGACAACCTGTAGACTACGGTTGGAAAGGAAGCTGCGGATCCAGTGTAGAGTGTTTCCTCTGATGCCGTAGTGGTCTGCTTTGACTAGAAGCCGCTTTCTAAAATCGTGTTGTTGGTCAGACAGGATATTGTGACTGTCAAGGTGTCTCATAATCTGGCTGTGGATGACATGCTCAAGGATTTTGCAGCATACAGAAGTTAATGATATTGGCCTGTAGTTGGCAGGATTGCTGCGGTCTCCTTTTTTGAAGATTGGCGCAACATTGGCTCTCTTCCAGTCAGATGGGACTTCGCCTTGATTCAGGGATGCGTTGTAAATAAGAGTCAGTGCCGGAGTTAAGTCGTCTGCATAGTCTTTGAGAAAGCGTGTGGGAATGTTGTCAGGTCCTGTAGCTTTGTGTGGGTTTAGACCAAGGAGAATTTTGTTTATTCCTTCTGGTGTTACTGTGAAGTGTGGCATATCTGGGAATTTGTTACCTTCCATGGTCGGCACATCTGACACACTCCAGAAAACTGCTGGTTGAGGAGAGTAGCCTTTTTGGTTGGGTTATTGTAGGCAATGCCCTCGGATTTTAGTGGAGAGATGCCACTTCCGTCTGATCTCATGCTCTTAACAAAGGTATAGAGCTTCTTTGGGTTTTCTGACACCATGTCACTTATGTATCCATGGTTTGCCTTACGACATTCCAGTTTCTGCTCCTTTTTGAGAGAATTGTAGAGATGGAAGTCATTGTCAAATCCAGTCCTTCGAGCTCTTTTGTAGGCTCTTTTCTTGCGTTTCGAGAGGCGCTTGATATTTTTTGTGACCCATGGTTGGCTGTGCCTAGTGGTAGACATCTTTGACGGAACCAATGTGTCAATGATGTGTAAAATGTTTTCCACGAATGATGACCACAGAGTATTTACAACTGTGTTTGTTGTGTACTGGCTTGTGAGGCTGCTTGTAAATTCCTGAATAGCAGCATGGATGGCGTCTTTGTTGGTGTCCCTCCATAGCAGTATCTTTCTGCTTGGTTTTTGTGTCTTAACAGCCCTTGTCCGAGCCAGAACAAATACAATATCATGATCACTGATCCCAGGTAATGCTTTGCATCTCTCAACTAGAGATGGACGGTTGGTTATAAATAGGTCCAGGGTATTAGTGTTCCTAGTTGGAAAATCAACAATTTGCTCAGATGAGGTGTCATAGATGGTGTCCAGTAGTTGTCGGCTTATGGCTCCTGGGTAGCTGGATCCAGTGACAGAGTTTAAGGTCCAGTCAATGTCTGGAAGATTTAGGTCACCGGCTATCCAGAATGTAGCATTTTTGTTTGAGACTTGGAGACGCTTGACACTTGAGCAAAGATCCTCCATGTAGGCAAGATCACTGCTTGGTGGTCGGTAGGCGGAGCATATGATTAGAGGTGCGTTGCCTGTGGTTTCAAAGGATGCTGCTGTAGCTCAGCTAGTGTGCCAGTATCAATCTCAGTGCCGCATATGGTGTCTTTTGCTGCTATCATAACACCCCCATACCTGTTTTGCGTCCGGTCCTTCCTAGCCACAAAGTGGTAACCGCTTGGTAGGACTTCTCTTTCATGGATTTCAGGGTACAACCACGTTTCACACCCAATCACAATGTCGGGCTCACTTTCCTCCAGGGTCAACCAGAACGAAGCCCTCTTGGCTCTCATACTTTGGAAATTTACAACAAGGATGCGGAAGGCTGACTTTTGGGGCTTATGTCTTTGTACAGGGGCCTGTATTGGTGATGATGTATGCTTAGGTGAACCAAATGAGCTGACGGAGGAGAAACTTCTGAATCTTCCATTGTCTGGGGTTGATGGGTTTTCAGACCGGGTTCTTTCAGGGTTTGAAGCATCAGGGTTTGTGTGGTCTTCTGATAGGACACTGTGTGTATTTTGTGTGAGTATAGAATCCAGAGATGGTTTATCAAAGAGTGTAGTTGAGAAATTTGAGATTCCACATGCAAAACATATCCAGCTGGTGTTTGGTGTGATTCCCCTGTATACTGCCATGGGCATGTTTGTGCAGGCTACATGATACCAGGTATCACAACTGTCACAGGCTATAGCATGCTGATTACTTTTACATGGTTTTGAACATACCCCACACGGAAACTTGTAAACTGGTCCAGGATTTGGATGACAGTCTCCTGATCTTGAGATCTGGTAGGCAAAGAAGTCCCAGTTGGTAGGATATGGTAAACACAGTTGTAAAGACTGTATAAATCAGTTTGTTAATGCTAGATGTATGCATGTTGACACCAACATGCCTCAGAAAAGAGGTTACTATTTTGTTGTCCGGATTATGGACAATCCGAATAAATCCTAGTGGTTCCTCACAAACAAATGATGCATTCTAAAGCCAATAAGGTTAATTTTATCATGTTATGGGGTTACATAAATCTGTAGTGAAAGAAATAGCACACCTGCCCGGGCGTCACAATATAATAACCACATATTACCACACTCCATATGATGTGGTTTCGTATGAATTCCCGAATTGCTAAAGTGCGGTTATCATGTTGGAAGGTTTTTCTAATAAATCTGTGAAAACCTATATTTTGAATTTTGGTGAAACCATTGTAACTTAAGGAGGTTTTGGTCATCATGACAGGAATGAAACTACCGTCTTAAGACGTTTATTATGCAAAGTTAGACAATGTTTTATTCAAATATCACATTAAAATCTCATAGCAAAGGCAAACAGGTTGGGCTTTTCCACTTTTTCTGACTTACTGGAAGTATTTTAGAATTGTATCTACATATAAAATGTAAATAAACAAACCCTAGTTATCAACTAAAGAGAATGAACCGTGCGAAGGGAACTATACAAATAAGTAGTAAAGAACGATAACCCATGCAGGAAAATGATCGGGCTTTCCTGACCCAGTTTTTTCCGGGAAGAAAAAAAAGTCGGTGAACATCAGATTAAAAAATCATATTTTTTTCTGTTATGTTCGTAATACAACTTTTGATTTATTTTGAAATTTTCTTGGTTATGCAATATTTAAATAATTAGGATAAATTTAGTTTGGTCTTGTCCCGGCACTTTTTATATTAACCAATCAAAACGCTCTACTATCGACCTTTTAGGGCGTGAGGGGCCGCCATTGTTACACTTAGAGAGTACGTTTGAAAGTAATGGACCCACAATCTGCCTTTGCTGACGCTGTTGCTCGAGCTAGACAGGTACGACTTCTTGTTATTTTCAAACTTAACATGTTCTGGAATTGTTTGAATCTATACAACTCCAACGAAATATTGATTTTGCATTGTTTTTGTGCGGCGTGTTGGAAACCGAGACCCACGCGGTCGTGAAGAATTTGTTTCTGCATGTTGCATTTAACTTCCTGCAACGTATTCAAAGTTTTTCGCAATGTATCTTGGGTTAAAAACGGACTTACAAACACACATATACACGTAAGCCATTGTGATCTTTTTATGAAGGCGGTTACTGAATTAACTAAGCCAACTAGATAGGCAAACACGTGGGCTCGATATCAGGCGACCGAATTTCATGTGGCACGAAGCGATTTATGGCATTATCTTACTAATGCCTACAAACTTTGCTTGGTGAAACTGTTTTTCATTAAGAATATGTACACATAGCGTAAGTATTTGTAGATATTGTAACGAACCAAGCAAATGACACTCTGAGTCTCAAAGACACAAACAGGGCGACAGTGGTACAGTGGTAGAGCGTCGGGCTACTGTACCGAGGGTCCCGGGTTCGAATCCCCGTTAGGCGAGGTGAGAATTGCCGGGGCTAGCCCTCAAACCGGCGCGATTACTGGTGTATTCTTCAGGAAGCAGTCATCGAGAGTGACTCGATGGGCTATAAAGCCTCCTTCACAATCGATGTAAAACAAATTGGAAAACAAACAAACAAACACAGCCGATCAGTGAAAAACACTGTTGTTCACCGAGCGGTTGTGTTGTCTATATATATATATATATACCAGCATGTTCTCTACTACCATGCCTTTGGTTCCTCATTTGCATAAACATTCAACTAACGTTACATAACTCCTACTTCCGAGAAGACTCGTCACGAGTTTTGGCCCTTGGGAAACACATGGGGAAGGCACCCGATAGAAGGAGAAGTCTTAATCCCACCGCTGCCACCAATGTCACGAGCCGAGCAAATGAACCTCTCAAAGACACAAACACATCCTATCAGTGAAAAACACTGTCGTTCACTGAGCGGTTGTGTTGTCTATATATAAACCAGCATGTTCTCTACAACAATGCATTAGGTTCCTCATTTGCATAAACGTTCAATGAACATTACAATATGTTACTTACCATGTAGTCTGACATTTGTTTGTACCATACATGGAAAGCCAACACAGAAATTTTGTTGATGGTTTTGATTCAAGAGAGTAAACAAGCAACTTAAGACAACCCGTTTTCCCCATTCTCAAGTAAGCCACCACATGAATGCTTGATATTTATTGAACAAACAATTCAGTAATCAAAAACATGGATTGCATGTGTTTACAGAAAAGAACACTCAGATTGGTTTGAGTTGTTCGCCATGACCTGATGCCTCAATTTGTACATTTGTACCAACTTACAAAAGCTTCATACAACTCGCCAACCAATTTGATGATCAAGTAATTCAAATAGTTTAATACACAAGCACAATATTGTCAAGAAAGAAAGCAATTACATACCAGTATGATTATGAAGTGATCAGTTTACATGGCATTTCACTTAGGGATTTAAAAAAAGCTCTGTTTCATTCATTTTTGTGTTTGTTTTTTGGCTACAGAAAAGCCCATTGAATTTAAGGATTGGGTCCTATAAATTAAAATTGAAAAATGATCCCTGATTATGGCGATTATACTATGTTTCAGATTGCTGCTAAAATAAATCAACCTGGTCAAGGTTCGGGTGATGGTATAAACTCTGGTAAAAGACCAATTGACGATTCCAATAACTTCGGTGAGTAGCATTTAAACTTTGAGTTTTGAATAAAGAAGAATATGTGCATGAAAATGCGATATTTTTTCATCAAGTCTTTAGAAACACAAAAAATGTATTAAAAATTTTAAAGTATTGTTCTTCTTGTAAGATAAAAGTGGTGTTGTTAAGCAATGTTTTCTCATTTACAATTGGCTTATTTAGCATTTTGGTCACAGAATTGTGGGCTGTCAATATTTTCCATTACACCCAAGTAAATTAACCTTTGAATATGAAATGATTAAGTAGCATCATAGAAAATGTCTTTGAATTTTTTTTCAGAAATAGATTTTTATTTATGTCATTGATGAAAATTGAGATGGTTATTTATAGATTGAATATTATTATAAACCTCTTATTGATTTTTTGTGGGAATCATTTCCCTCTTTGATTCATGTTAAGGATAAAATTATTACATGATGGGAATGCTCGGGTATTTCTTTATGCCTAAATGTTTTAAACATTATACATATGCTTACACTAATGTTTGCATGCACATTTTTCAGCCGAGGTCATAGTGCTGACGCTGAAATTGATTTGCCATGCCAACTTCACATCATTTTTTTTTTAACTTGTCTTAACTTTGTTCAAGCCTCCAATCAAAAGACAAACAGTTACCATAAAGTATGCTTATACAATTCTTATTTCAGAGGAGCCAGATTCAAAGAGGAACCCAGCTTCTCGTATGTGTTTTACATGCTATAACCTCACTCTGTGACCGAACTGGTCTCGCTATGCATTAACATTGTTACTTTTCACTTATTAGGTCACGGGCCGACAGTATCATGTAGAGATGAGGGGTGGGAATTATGGCATCATCTACCTTTAACCCTTATAGTGCTGGAACCCACTACATGATATGCAAACAGGTTAGATCAAGGCCAGCTGCCAAGTAAATTGGCGTCTGTCCTGTGATCTTATCTGTTCGCTTATCTTGAGTATTTTTCCTCACAAGATTAAGCAGATATATAAGGTTTTGGAGAGCAGATGATACAAAAATCTTTTATAAAAGAATTACCCAGCATTCTAAGTGTTAAAGACTTTGTTTGGGGTACCCTTCAGAGATGTCTCAGCTTGACATTCTTGATAAAGGACCGTAAACATAGTCTGGCAGTTGGCAAAAATTGTCTTCAAAAAGTTATGTCTATAAGAAATGTGCTTCACATGATCACATTTGAATTAAAAGGGTTAAACAAGTTGTCAATGTCCAATTTGCTTCCCCTCATCTAAGCCTACAAGTTTGTCATTTTGTATAAAATATACATGCAGAATGTGTTTGTAAGGATTTCAATTTTTGAATTTTCATGTTATGCTGGTTATAACTTTTTTTCATGTTGAATTGATAGCCTTTGTTGTTTTTCTTATAATTATCACACTACTTTGACATAGTATACAGTAAAGCATACGCTTGAAATGATATATGAAAATAGGTCTTATAGTTCTATTATCTCTTGGGAGAACAATTATTTTTTCTATTAGTAAAGAATTATAATAGTCTTGAGTCTGTCTATCACTTGTGAATACTAGTTTCTACATATCATGATTTTGTTTGGTGGAAGTGAAAAAATAGCATGAAGTTAGATGTGAAGTATGTCATTTATACAAAGATAGTTTTAACTACATATCCATGGAAACAGTCTTGAGCTTATAATGGAAACTACTGGTTTTGAATTTATTGTAAGTATTTATTTGTAATGCTTCAATTTCTGATGTCTTGAATTGGAATTTAAATGAGCTTTTTATTTTTAATGGATTTGGATGACTTGAAAGGAACAAGGTGAATTAATTCGGAAAAATATGGATATAGTCTTTTACAATTTTGATGAATAAAAAGGAAATGGTTTGTTTTATGTTGAAATAGAATATCCTTCATTGTTTGTGGTTATAAACTGGTTTTGCTTATGTGCTCCTTTCTAAACTTGCTAGAATATGTGTGATATAAATAGTATTATAGAATGCCACTATACTGGAATCCGAGACAGTGAACATGGATTTAACTGCAAATATCTGTTTAACATACAGCATTTATCTGAATGAGTGGAAGTAAAAATCATAAATCAAACAGATTGTTCCAATTCAAACCCAACTGTACTGTACTAACCAGAACATGATCGTCAGATGAAGGGAGAAGAAAATGATTTTCAAACAAGATTAACAACGTAGGCACTATTCCACAAAAATATTCATGATCTTGACACAGATGTTTCAGGAATCGAAGGACTCCTACATTATGTTAAACTTGCTTTATTGTAGTTCTGTTGTCACAATCATTTAAAGATCTCTCTCAATGAAAATAAATTTATTGAAAAAAGGTGAGCAAATAGGTAAATATGAAATATAGATAGTAAACAACAAGAAAGGGGGGGTTAATTTGGTGTTGTCAAGAACACATGGACAGAAATTGTTTTCTCTTGTATTTGAATGTTAATTTTTGAAAACTTAGTGGCTGATTAGAGGGGGAAATGTTGGCGTGACTGAATTGGGAAAACTATGATTTTAAAGCAATTTTCAATGGCAAAGATGCCTTTTATATGCACCTGCTGTATAGCGCCAAAAAGTCTTGCCTATTACTGATAAATGGAAGAAAAGCTGTGTTATAGGTGATTAATTATTGACTAACTCTGTTTAATCAATCAAGCTCCCTTCATTTGAGGTCTGTTGTCATACCTTTTATGTTTGTCTTGTTACAACACTGATGAATGAAAAAAGACCTATGTTAGATTTATATATAGTCATCAAACTCTGTTTTGTTGCAATTTTTTTTGTTTGGTTATGGTTTAAGAGTTGTTGCCCATTAAATATGTTATTCAAGGTGCTTAGATAAGTGGACCATACTCGTTATTAAATGCTTACATTTATATCTATGTTTGTTACATTGGAATTCTTTTCAAATTAAAATGAACTGGATCAACAGTATGTTTCTTGGTTTTTGATAGTTTTTTATCTCAATGGAAAATAGAAGTACATTTATAGGTATTGTTTTAGATGTTTGTCTTATAATTGATATTATCCTTTGAGGTGCAGAGATATAGAACATGAAATACAACCCTCAAGGAGTATGCAATCAAGTTTGCATTAATGTTTGTTTTCATTGATGCGAATAGGGATACAGACACATTTATGAATTGAACCTACCATTACAGTTTAGTTCTTGAAAGGTTCTGGTAGATAACTTGTTACACATCTTATCTAGACTCTTAGCTATCAGTCTACCAACCAAAGTTGTCGTTCACCTTAACCTTTGTTTTAGTCATCCCATGTTATCAAAAGGTATTGATCAATGATGGTGATTATTTGAACCTCTCATTACATCAACCCCCATTTATTTATACACAATTAGGATTCCCCATTTAACTTTGTCTTATCCATATGCTTTCTTTCTTGTTGCTGACTGTATGAAAATGAGTGTTGGTGTAATTGCAGATTGAGTGGCTTCCTTAAAGATACTAGTCTTAGTCATATCCTGAAGTCACATTGTCTAAAGCCTTTACTTTTTGTCCAAAGTTGGTATTGCCAAACCTCATTCAAGCTAAGATCTGTCTTAATGAATGTTCAAGTCAAAAGTAAAAATCTTTGGGTAAAGTAAAATATACTCCATACAAATTTGTGAATCAATAATTAGCACACATAAGTTATCGTTAGGATTAATATTGTTGAAGTTTGCCTTTTATCATACATTTGCTGTTTATTTGAATCTTTCGCCTTAGAGTAGAAACCAATTTGAGGTCAGGACGAGAGTGTAGTACTAATCATCTTCAACCTCTTAATAATTCATAAATTGAAATGTTAATTTAGTTTAAATTGATTCAAATATAAGCCTGAGGAGTTAAAACATGACATATAACGTTAATAGAATGTAGAGCATTATTAGTTTGTGTTGAATGTTCCAGTGAAAAACCACTTACTGTTTGATAGTCATGTTAAACTTAGAAAGAAATGTACAACAACTTAATTTATATGTTCTGAATTTAAAAGCTTTTAGTCAAATTGTGTGCCTTTTTTTTGGAGCTGTTTAAAGAATGTGATTACTTGCTTATAAGACTCCCATTTAAACCATAGATAGCTTCAATTACATAGCTTTTGTAAGAAACTTTAGAAATAGGGTTTCACAAGGAATAATTGTTCTTTAAAAACAGTTTCTTATTAATTATTATTCTTAACAAGTTATTTCTTACAATGTAAGGATGTATTCCTATTAATGAAGTCTTCAAACCCAATTAATAAGTAAACAAATGTAGTGTTACTCGGCAAGTATTTACTATCACTCAGTAGCTTATTGTTCTTCAATGCTTTCCTCACCCAATACTCTATAGGAGGAGAAAAATGTTAGCCCTGGTCAGTAACATGTTTAAAGGGAAAAATTGAGATTTGATCTTTTTTGAATAAATGGTCTTCTTCCTATAAAACGAAACCATATGTTTTTTAAAGTTAAATGAGACTTGGTTATTGACAGCTCTCAAATGCTGTTCATAACTGTTTTGAAAATATACAGAACATCAATTTTTATTTGTAAACAACAATCTGAACTTGAAATGAGAGTAGGTTTTTAATTTCACTTGAGTATCATGATACATGGTTGGTTACCACTACAATGCTAAATTGATGGGATTCTCACTTCAAACTATAAATATAATGTTTAAAACAAAGTAAAGGTTTCTGTATCATACTAAAATCTTGTGATGATGTTGACCAACATGTTTTGTATATTCTTTTCTTGAATAACTGTGAAATAAATGCATGTGGGAAAATCCCAAGATCTTTGTATATATACATTTTGGTTTATGTATAAATGATATGCCTTGTGCACATGTAGATACTTTGCTATTCTTGTAATATATACATTGTATTTTTATAAACATCATACATATACTGTGCGCTAACTACACATTTGCCTGTTTGTTAGACATCATAATGTAGAAATTAAAGATTTTTTGATATCATCAAGCAAGTGCATTTATGGTATAAGGGGGGCAGCAACATTTTTCTCCTCTAAGATTCTGTTTATATTCTAATATTTCACAGTCTGTTTGTGTATACTGGGATCATAACTATTCATATGAAATGAGTTTGAACAATTTCACCAATTTATTTGTTTGTATCTAAAAGTGTAAAAGGTTTTTGCCAAACTTTACTTTGTAATAATGAATTTAAATCACGATTTTGTTCTTTTAGATTTGAAAAATAAATAAAAGAGAATTAGATTCACTAAATGCACTAAGAATGATGATGTTAAAATATCTTCTATTCAAGTCTTTACTTCCACAGATCATTGAAAGGTATTGAGATCATTCACATACCATTCTATCCATTTATCTTCCATGTAAAAAGTTACTTTGCAATGTTGCTTCGCCCAAAATTGAAATAAGAGGAATTGTTGTTTAGACTTACGCAAATCTTAAGTGTAAACTGTTTAGTAAAACGGTACCCTGGTCTGGTACTTGTGAATCCCAGGAAATGCTTCAGTGGTAACATAAAAATGAAAAAATGTTGACACTGCAGTGATAACTTTTGATTCATAAAATTTCCCAAAAACTTTTTTCTTTAATTCATTTAATCATTTTTCTTAAAAAAAAAGTTCCAAAAAAGAGAACCATTGATTTTTAAGTTTCAGTCAAAAAAGCCCATTGATTCAACTGAGAAAAATCACAGGACACAGTATATAAACAAAGTTCGAAAAGACTGATCATTATTGAAAACTCAATATACCTTTCATCTGTATCTGAGTTGGAAAAGATCTTTCATAGTTTTATTAAAGATACATCTCTCAATTATGTTGCAATCTTTTGCAGTGCAAGTAAAGACACTTTTTTGGTCAATGATTTTAAATCATGACGTTTTTCAGAGTGTTTATTGTCCTAAATTACATGCTCCAATATCTGCAACTTAGGAGACAAGTACACAGTCCTGTTCTATGATTTTTATAATAATGTATCTCTGATCTGGTTTCTTTCAGTTTCTGGAGGTTATCCTGGTCTAGACCAACAAAGGTGAGTCAGTGGTTGTTTGTGTCTCTTGTTATTTCAGGCATCAATGCTTATCAGTCTTTTTAACCCTTTACCAAACGCCAAATATTCGACTCCCAAATTGAAAGTTTGCACATGACATTTGAAAATGTGATAAAAATGAGAAGTAATCTTCTGATAGGACAGAAAACGTTGTGGGTAAAGGAGAAAATGCTTGTGAAGAGCAATTTCTCCTTTACCCACCATGTTTTTCAGTCGTCTGCAACAAACTTGTCAACTATCGTTATTGTTTGGTAATGCGTTAACACATTATCATCTAATGCCACATTTTTGTGTGTTGCTGCAGATGAGTTTTAAAAAGCAGTGTGGCAAAAGGAGAAATTGCTTGTGACAAGCAATTTCTCCTTTTGTCACAATGCTTTTTCAATCTGTTCACATATCACAACAGCAGAACTTTTTTTCACATGTTGTCAAAGCTTTGCTAAAATTGTCTGCTTCAAGTAAAATAATGTTGTCTTCACATGGTTACGAGTTAATGCAGTATTCATGAAATGGTTTCAAATTCTTGGACTACATGTTGATTTTCATGAAAGGCCATTTCCTGTCTGACTAGGAGTATGCCAATGGGTCAACAAGCATCATTACGGAAATAATGCCATTGATGTGATGGAAACCCATATAAAATAGATTGAAGAAACTGATAGGTCCTATTTTGCAGGTTCTTATTTGTCAAAAAGTACATGTATAGAGAAGTTTCTAAAACTAGATTTAATATGGCCCTTATATTTCCAGTGATAATTTTTGGCCCAAAAAATCTCATAAAATTTTCAAAAACTTATTCCTTTCATTCATTTTAATCATTTTTATATAGAAAAACCCATTGATTTTTAAGTTTTGGTCAAAAAAGCCCATTGATTTAATTTAGAAAAAAACACTGTATTGAGTGTTTATTTTTGATATGGAATGGTTTTACATGCTAATGCTATGTGACCATAGCTGCCGATGCACCCAAGAACACCATTCTTTTGACTGATTTTGTCAGTGTGGTTATTATAAGAACCAACAATGAAGTGCTAAGAGAAGTGATAATCCTAAAGACTGGTGAATCAAGGACTGGTGAAAATTTGTTGACACAATGTGAAACCCCATGTACATGAAATACGAATCAAGAAAATAAAAACCTCGGCAAAAAGAACATCTTTTCGTGACCTGTACCTTTAACATAGTGTTGAGTATGACTTGAATATTAGTGGTATATATATAATTAATTACTGATGGAGTGCCAAAGGCACTACCTGACTTGACCAACCAGCCCCTATTGGCTAGCTTAGTAGGTCTAGGCCTCATGATTTTGGGAAATTTTATCAATGAGATTGCTGAATTATGAAACCAATTTCCAATTGGAAAGGTTCCTTTTATCGGCCCCTTTTATATAACGAGAAAAGGCCCTGGTTCTACTATCATCAAGAGTCTGCATTGTAACATAACTGAAATAATGTCAAAGCATTGTTTAAACCCCTATAAACAAGCAAACTATACTGCAATGTTTTGTTTGATATGTTTCAGAAACTCAGAAGCAGCTCAAGCAGCAGCCCAGGCAGCAGCAAGAATCAATCAACAGTTAGGCAAAGCACCCAACAAACCAATGCTTTCACCACAGGACAGCCCTATGGGCGGTATGGGCATGGGGATGGTTATAACCGAGGAGTATAGGGTCCCAGACAGGATGGTGGGATTGAGTAAGTTAATGTCCTACACTCTGATGGCTGTAACATTTATATCTTTGTTCTTCACACACAAGTAAAACACTTGACATCATATACCCAATGATACCTCACCTTGACATAGCTCCTATACATGTATTATAAATATTTGTCTTTGTTACAATGGCTCATATTAAGCAATTTTTTTAATTTCGGAATGGTGTCGGTAATGGACATATTTGGAAATATCACAGAATTTTCTCTATAGTTGGGAATTTTCGGGAATAACTCATTTCATACATAAGCATTATTCAAGAAAATGGTCATGTAAGCTGTTTGGGAGTGGGTCCCTTTTATAGTACCAAACATATAAGGAAAGATAATACACTGTCAAAATGTAAAGAAAACTGCCAGCCCATAATGGTTTTAGCCAAGTTGTTGAAGACACAGCTGTCTGTTTATTTTCTGCTATTGCTTTTAATTTTGAGCTGTCTAAAAATGTCCAATATGTAGAAAAGGTCAAAGGAAAAGTAAATGCTTCAGGATATGGTTATCGTCAATCAATACATTAAATCTGGGGTATTGATAGATTACTTAGAAATCACAAACAAGTGAGCTTTTTTTTTAAGGCGACGGTCACTGTTGACCTTTAAGCTTTCTAAGTGGTTAGAGTACAGATCACTGGCCCCTTTTCTGATCTGATTAATTAGGGATACACTTTATGACAGGTGATGGTCAAGCCAAGTAATGGAAGGAAATGGGTCTTCCGACTTAACTAGCACTAACTTTGCGATATTCCTCTATTAATTATGAACTGCGCATTGGAATATGATTGGAAGGTGTTGAGGAGAGCCAAACCTTGTAGCATTGGAGATTAGTGATAAATAGTTAATCAAATGTCCAATCTATTGGGTGCTAAATAACCATAACTGTTGATGCGATATCGAACAGTATTTAACTAAATTACTATCCATTGTTTTGTTTTTTCTCCAGTTATTGGTAAAGGGGGTGAACAGATTACTCGACTACAGGCGGAGACAAGTTGTAAAATCCAGATTGCTCCAGGTAAGTTGGATTTCTATGTCACTATAGGTGTTTGACAAATATCGTGTCTGTTGTACTGAATTGGCTGCTTGCGGTTTATTTAGTAATTTTCACCTGTTTATTAGTCACTATGCTTCTTTTAACTTCAATTTTAGAAAAAGCAAAAAGATTTAGTTTAAGTGCACCAATGCAGTTTAAAGATTTCCTGAATTGTTTTTATTACTTGGCTGCTGATTTTTTTTCTCCCACCTACAATGAGGTTCAATTTGAATTATTGTCAACCATTTAAAAGGTTATATATTATTACATGCAAAAAGAACCTGACAAAAAGTATCATTTAAATAGGGTAATATGTAAGCTATATGTAGGTGGTCCTACATGGTTAAGGTGTAGAACATGTGAAAAAAAGTACTAGGTTCAATCAGCAGCACTGGGATTTGTAGGGATGTCCTTGGGCAAGACACTGCAGAGCCCTTCCCAGTACTGGTTGAATCCAGGAAAGCCATGAAATACCGTTGAAACCGTGCAAACTACATATATAAGGAATAGGCTGTACATATTAACCCCTTACCCAACAATAATGACATTGAACCACTTTGATGCAGGCGCCTCTGAAAAACATTGTTGAAAAAGGAGAAAATTGCTCATGTTGAGCAATTTCTCCTTTTCCCACGATGTTTTCTACTCTATCAGATTACTTTCCAATTTGGACAGACTGCAGATGAATATTTGGTGTTTGGTAAAGGGTTAACCGATTGAAGTTAATTAAATTTGTGAATCCTTGCTTTGTTCCCCCCTTTGGGTCCATCAGTGACGAGCTGATAGGCTACCAAAGGCTCTGATTTTATAGAGTTTGATATTACAGATAGTGATGGGCAACCGCAACGGTCAACCACCCTGACTGGAACACCCCAGGCTATCAAGTAAGTAGAGGACTTTATCACATTATGTAGAGGGGACCTATAAAAGGCAATTGCCACATTGGAAATTTCTTTAACAATATGCAGTTTTTACCAAAATTCATAGTCCCGTCATCTATTTGGTTTCCTGATTCAGCTATCCTTTGTGGAAATGTGAATTTGACTAAATAAAAAGCTAGATATATAACTGATCTTTTATTACACTTCAATGCAAAAATATAAGTAAACTGGCGACTGCTTGGGGGTGGGTGGGGGGTGGGAAATGGTCTTGAAGTCCTTTCTGTGTTTTGTATGATTCATAGAAGTGTACAAAAGAGTTAATTTCAGTATATTGATTGGAGTCCATATTTTGCTCCAGAAAGGACAATGTTAATATCAAAATGTTCATGAGCAATACTCGACGATAAATGTTAATGATCACACAGTCTTGGGTTTTAGAATAAATGGATTTGATTGACTTGTTTCCTTTGTAAACATTGTATTCAAACATTTCTGTTGGAGTTCAAAGTATGCATCTATGTTTAATGGGCCGTTATTGCCTTTGGGGTCCTGGGTGGCCCTGTGGATATGGTTAAGGGTCAGTGACACTGGGGTTCAATTTTCATCAGCAGCACTGGGATTTTTCATAAGTGATTTGGGCGAGCCATTCTACTAGAACAGGTTAAATAAAAAAAAAGTTGTAAAACAATTGAAATGTTGTTGACAGGGCCTTAAACACCATACAAACGAACATGGTAGTTCATTTAAAAATCTTTATATCAATATATTAGCTGTTTAATATAATAGTTTTTTATTTCCAGTAAAGTAAAGCAAGAGATAGCCAAGATCATTGACCGTGCATCTGGAGGTGGTCAGATGGATATGGGTGGTTTTGGTGAGGGAGGTGGAGGTATGGGCGGTGGTGGTGGTATGAGTAACTTGGAGATCAACATCCCGGGTAACAAGGTCGGCCTTATCATTGGGAAAGGTGGCGAAACTATCAAGTCACTCCAGGTAGGTTGTGTCTCACAGTCTGTGTAGAAGTGTTATCCTTCCTTAACCCTTTACCAAACGCCAAATTTTAGACTGTCCCAAATTAAGAGTTTGCAGACGAAATTTCAAAATGTGAGGAAATTGAGAAAAACATTTGGATAGGGTAGAAAACTTTGTGGGAAAAAGGGAAATTGCAAGCAATTTCTGTATTAACCACAGTGTTATCTAGAGTGGTCTGCAACAAACTGGTTAAATGCCATGAGTGTTTGGTAAAAGGGTTAATGCATGCTTGTTCCTTGTGGGATAGACAGATCTCCTGGGTGGAGGTAGCTGCTGTCAAACCCCATAAAAGACATTAACCCTCCATTACTTGGTATTGTTCTTAAGAATTTCTTGGGGATTTTAACACAGATTTTGTTTTTCTATAGAATTTTGTCGTACTGTTGATTTTTATTCAAGCAAAGGTTATGGGTATTTTTATCATTTTGCATGGCGTAGTGGTTAAGATAGCAGCCTTGCAACTCGTGGTTCCCAGGTCCAATTCCAATTGTACCTCTGGTTCCATCAAAGTACAAACATTGCAGAGACCAAGCCATGTACTTATGAGCCCAGGAAAGCTATAAACGTAACTAAAAAATGTTGACAATATTAAACATATAAACATAAAAACATACTAATCTATATAAATGGATGCGTAAAACTAAAGAATGGGTTCAAAGTTTTGATTTCTTTTATCTTGCAAACATATTTGGCTGATATAAGTAGCAACAGTTTGAGTCATTTCTCCTTCTATCACAGTGGTTTCTGAGTAAATTGTTTATTTCATGGAATAGGAGAAGACAGGTGTGAAGATGGTGATGATTCAGGACAGCAATGTCCCCTCTGCCTATGACAAACCCCTCCGTATAAGTGGTGATCTAAACAAGTGTCAGCGAGCCAAGGAATTGGTCCTCGAACTACTAGCTGAGAAGGATCAGATGGTAGGGGACTTTATAGTAAGACTTAAACATTATCTACCCTCCTCCCCGCATTTGTCTTAGCTCTTTTATATAAGTAAGACTTATACATTATCTACCCTCCTCCCCGCGTTTGTCTTAGCTCTTTTATATAAGTAAGACTTATACATTATCTACCCTCCTCCCCGCGTTTGTCTTAGCTCTTTTATATAAGTAAGATTTATACATTATCTACCCTCCTCCCCGTGTTTGTCTTAGCTCTTTTATATAAGTAAGACTTATACATTATCTACCCTCCTCCCCGCGTTTGTCTTAGCTCTTTTATATAAGTAAGACTTATACACTATCTACCCTCCTCCCCGCGTTTGTCTTAGCTCTTTTATATAAGTAAGACTTAAACATTATCTACCCTCCTCCCCGCGTTTGTCTTAGCTCTTTTATTTTTTGTTATCTTTTTTAGCAGCAGTATAAAGTAGACCATTAAACCTTTACCAAACACCCAATTTTGGACTATTCCAAAAGAGTTTGCATACGACATTTCAAAGTTTGACGAAATTGGAAAATAATCTTCTGAAGGGGCAGAAAGTATTGTGGGAAAAGGAAAATGCTCGTTATGAGCATTTTTTCCTTTTCCCACAATTTTTTCAGAGTCACCTGCAACAAAGTGGATGAGGTTATTGTTTGGTAATGGGTTTAGGGGTCCTGCATGGCCCAGTTATTAAAATGGTGGTTTAAGATCTTTGAGTTGCAGTTTCAGTCCCATCTAGTCCCATCGCTCCCTCTTGTTGTGAAGGGGTGTCTTAGCAAATAACTTCAGAGGCCTAACATAGTACTGTGAATACAAGAAAGCCATGATGATACAGAAAAAATGTTGACAAGGCATTTAACCTTGTATGAACTTGTAGTAAATCATAGGGTAACTTGTTGTCATAATTTGTAAGTATTGTCTTTGTTAGATGAGTTGTTGTTAATTGTATTGATTACAAACTGCACAGTTTTCCGTACAAAAATGGAGTTGCCTGTTTGAATATATGTAGGACTTCAGCGAACTGCAGATTAGACATAAAATTCATATAAACCTTTTAACTGACCCATATTACAAAGAAATATTAAGTTTCATTTAAATTTCATGGTTGTAGCTTTCAATATGGACTTGTCAAAATATCTCCCATAAGGTGTAATGTGCGTGTACAATAAGTGACAGTGTTGATTAGTTAAATGTTTCTCTGTTCACAGCCCCCAGGTGGAGGTTTCTCCAACGGTATGGGCAACTTTGGTGGTGGTGGACCGCGAGGAGGCATGGATATCCCGGTCCCCCGCAACGCTGTGGGAATTGTCATCGGTAAGGGAGGTGAGATGATCAAGAAGATCCAGGCAGAGACTGGAGCCAAAGTCCAGTTTAAACAGGACGATGGTCAGTCTGAGGAGAGATTCTGTTCGCTGACCGGCCCGCCAGACAAGGTCCAGGCTGCCAACGAGATGATCCAGGACCTGTTGGAGAATGCAGGGGTAGGTGGAGTATGTACACAAACAAACACATCCCTTATAGACACACCCATCACACTTTGTTGATTAGCCTTATCTGTATTAGACCTTTTAAGTTCTCACAAAACATAACTGTCCAACCGTTTTTGAAATATTGCACAAGAAAGATCTTTTTATATACTCGTAGTAAGATCCTGCTTAAGTCCTCTCAAGGGTTCTTGTTGGGGTTGTGAAATTTGATTCTGATTAACTTGTCCGTAAATGCCAAATCGTTTTCTGCACTTGTCAGTAAAACTGGTCTAAGTTGATTAAGACCAGAAATTAAGAGGTTTCGAGGCAATGCTTCTTGATGCAGGCCATTTATTCAACTTAAAACACTTGAATCTATATTGAGTTTCTATGGTGGGTCCTCACTTCTAAAGATGTGACATGGATAAGCCTTTTCAACAAAGTGTTGTTAGTACTTGTTGTTACAAGATATGTTTGAATAAGCTGTGGTCTTGATGTTTATCTTTAAAACTCTAAGATAAAGCAGGTTAACAGAGATGCTATGCAAACAATGAGGATTGTTGAAGCACATCGTAGAGCCCTTTTCTTTATTTAAGATTTCGGGTGGGATTTGTATGTGCAAAATGAAACTATCAAGGAATCGCTGACACTATTTTAATTGAATAGAGTTTGATAGTAGACCTTGGAACAGTTTTAAATTACTTTTATTTATTTATTCCTATCTTATTTAGGAATTCTGGTGCATTACTGCTATCGCGGAGTCCTTAGATCAATGTGAAGAGTCCATGGCTAAAGGAAGCGTGGAAAGGGTTTTTGATGCAATGATATTGGCTATAGTCTGGTGATGCTCCATAAATAATGTTTAAAAATGAAACTGGTCAAATGATGTTCCTTTTCACTTTAGATATTAATTGAAAAGAAAAAGATGTTGAATTTCATGCCGTTATTTTTTTTATGGTCCTTTCAACTTGAATCGGTAATCAAACAGCATCTAAGGAGACGATAAAAGAGACCCCTACAGTGTTTCAATGATCTTTGCACTTCATTAGAGCCATGGTCTGTTATATAGGTTATGGTGTCGAATAGTGCACATAGAAACATCCATATGGTTGGGAATTTGGATCACCTGCGTATTGCGGGTGGTCCTTAAAATGGTGCAGAAATCTGTATGGTTTTATCTCAACTGTCTGGTACATAGACTTTTTATACATTTTTGAAATACTAGGATGATGGACTAAAATGTTAAAAAAGATAAGATAGAAAATGTTGACTGTTTTATTTAGTCTAACCTCTTATTTATAGGTATCTTTTTTAAAATGTTTTCACTTGAAGCGCAAAGTAGAGCCCTGTCTTTCTGATAAAGAATTTGGGGTGGGATATATTTGTGCTAAATCAAACATTCAAGGAATCGCTAACACTATTTTGATTGAATAGAGTTTGATAGTAGACTTTGGAACATGAAATGAAATACAGTGTACAACTTAACCCATTACCAAACAATAAGAAATACAGTGTACAACTTAACCCATTACCAAACAATAAGAAATACAGTGTACAACTTAACCCATTACCAAACAATAAGAAATACAGTGTACAACTTGACCCATTACCAAACAATAAGAAATACAGTGTACAACTTAACCCATTACCAAACAATGAAAATGAAATAGTGTACAACTTAACCCATTACCAAACAAAAAGAAATACAGTGTACAACTTAACCCTTTACCAAACAATAAGAAATACAGTGTACAACTTAACCCATTACCAAACAATAAGAAATACAGTGTACAACTTAACCCATTACCAAACAATAAGAAATACAGTGTACAACTTAACCCATTACCAAACAATAAGAAATACAGTGTACAACTTGACCCATTACCAAACAATAAGAAATACAGTGTACAACTTAACCCATTACCAAACAATAAGAAATACAGTGTACAACTTAACCCATTACCAAACATTAAGAAATACAGTGTACAACTTAACCCATTACCAAACAATGAAATGAAATACAGTGTACAACTTAACCCATTACCAAACAATGAAATGAAATAGTGTACAACTTAACCCATTACCAAACAATAAGAAATACAGTCTACAACTTTACCCATTACCAAACAATTAAAAAATACAGTGTTCAACTTAACCCATTACCAAACAATAAGAAATACAGTGTACAACTTAACCCATTACCAAACAATAAGAAATACAGTGTACAACTTAACCCATTACCAAACAATAAGAAATACAGTGTACAACTTAACCCATTACCAAACAATAAGAAATGCAGTGTACAACTTGACCCATTACCAAACAATAAGAAATACAGTGTACAACTTAACCCATTACCAAACAATAAGAAATAGTGTACAACTTAACCCATTACCAAACAAAAAGAAATACAGTGTACAACTTAACCCATTACCAAACAATAAGAAATACAGTGTACAACTTAACCCATTACCAAACAATAAGAAATACAGTGTACAACTTAACCCATTACCAAACAATAAGAAATACAGTGTACAACTCAACCCATTACCAATCAATAAGAAATACAGTGTGTAACTTAACCCATTACCAAACAATAAGAAATACAGTGTACAACTTAACCCATTACCAAACAATAAGAAATACAGTGTACAACTTAACCCATTACCAAACAATGAAATGAAATACAGTGTACAACTTAACCCATTACCAAACAATAAGAAATACAGTGTACAACTGAACCCATTACCAAACAATAAGAAATACAGTGTACAGCTTAACCCATGACCAAACAATAAGAAATACAGTGTAAAACTTAACCCATTACCAAACAATAACCACATTTGACCAATATGTTGCAGACGACTCTGGAATACATATTGGAAAAAAGGAGAAATTGCTCTAGTAACGAGCAATTTCCCCTTTTCCCACAATGTTTTCTGCCCTATCAGAAGATTGTTTTCCAATTTCGTCACATTTTGAGATGTTGTCTGCAAGCTCTTTCAATTTGGGTCATTCGAAAATTTGGGAAAGGGTTAAGGCTTGAAAAGAACCTCTGCCTTGAAAACCAGTTGTGTGAATACCAATTGTGTTTCCTGTTGTTAAGTGCACTTCATTAGAGCCATAGTTTATATTTTAGACTATGGTGTCGAATAGTGCAAATAGAAATGTCCTTTTGGTGAGACTCGGGATCAACTGTGTATTGCAGGGGATCCTTGGAATGGTGCATAAATCTGCATGGTTTTATCTCAAGTGTCTGGTACATTAGATGGCGACTGGGTTGATATGCTGTCCTGTATGGCAAATAATGCCTGGCCCAAATTAAAAGCAAAAACAGATGACAAAAACTTGCAACAACAAACATATTTCGTTTTAATAATGTGTAGCAACTATTGTGACTAATATAGATTACTAATGGGTTAAGGTGAGGTATAATGGAGGGAAAATCATGTTTATAGTGTATAATTTGTGTATTTTTCAGTTTGGAAATGGTGGTGGTGGTATGGGTCGCGGTGGTGGAGGTTTCCGAGGCCGGGGTGGACGAGGCGGTATGGGAGGCATGCCGGGACGAGGTGGATTCTCCCCGGGAGGTATGGGACGTGGGTCCGGAGGTGGGTTTGATGGCGGGTTTGAGGATCAAACAACATTCTCTGTGCCTGCAGATAAATGTGGTCTCGTCATTGGAAAAGGTAGGTGCATTCTTATATCTTCTATCTGAAGAAACTGTTTCATTAACTTGGTCTGCATGATTATCAGGGTGCCAATTTATGAACATTGAAAAAAGAAAATGCGAAAGTTAAAAAAACCTTCCCTCTTATTTCAATTTTGGGCTAAGCAATATTGCAAAGTAACACATCATAGGGCTTCGACGGAAGTGTCACATTGCGATATTGTACTTTCATTTAGGATACTATCCATGTTTATCAGTTTTGGGTTTCACAAATATTTTCCATTAGTCGCTTTGTCAAATAACCCAGGTCCATAACATTGCACCATAAAAGCTCAATATATTAGACTAACCTTCACAATACCCTGTACAAATAAAGCTGTGCTTTAAATCATTGTAGCCGAATTTGAATATTGTTGAGAGATAATGAATTTTACCCTATTTTCAAAAAAGAAAAGGTTGACACTGAAATCTATACATTTTCTGGTCACCCTTTGTACATAGGTGGAGAAACCATCAAACATATCAACTCCACATCGGGAGCTCATGTTGAGTTACAGAGGAATCCCGGCCCCAATCCCAATGAGAAGATCTTCAACATCCGCGGAGAACCCAGCCAGATACAGATGGCAATACAGATGATCTGTGAAAAAGCCGGACTGCCTTTCCAAATGGGAGATGAGGTAGAGTATTACTTTATAATTATTTCCCCAGCCCTAGAAGCACTAGGGGTACATTGCTTCTGAAATAAAACTCCAAACAATTAGTGGACAAGAACCCTCTGTTCTGTATGCACAAAGTAGAGCCCTATCTTTATTATGAAGATTTTGGGTGGGAAATATTTGTGCTATATGAATTATTCAAGGAATCGCTGACACTATTTTAGATTAATAGAGTTTGATAGTAGACCTTGGAACAAGTTGGACACTTCCACAGAACTGTGTATCAATTATTGATTTACCTGATAACCATAAGCTTTGTAAATGTTGGGACACTTTCACAGAACTGTGTATCAATTATTGATTTACCTGATAACCATAAGCTTTGTAAATGTTGGGACACTTTCACAGAACTGTGTATCAATTATTGATTTACCTGATAACCATAAGCTTTGTAAATGTTGGGACACTTTCACAGAACTGTGTATCAATTATTGATTTACCTGATAACCATAAGCTTTGTAAATGTTGGGACACTTTCACAGAACTGTGTATCAATTATTGATTTACCTGATAACCATAAGCTTTGTAAATGTTGGGACACTTTCACAGAACTGTGTATCAATTATTGATTTACCTGATAACCATAAGCTTTGTAAATGTTGGGACACTCTTAGCTTGAGTGACTGCTTCGTCATTTAGATTCCATTATGAACAAAGATCGACCTATTCAATCTTTTTACTTTGTTAAATATTGATTGTCTTCAAGACGTTCAATAATCCTTATAGTGCTGGAACCAACTTTGCGCATATGCAAACAGGTTGTATCAAGGCCAGTTGCCAATTTACTGGGCAGCTGGCCTGTGATCTAACCTGTTTGCTACTCTTGAGTATCTTTCCTCAATAAAATTAAGCAGATATTTAAGGGTTTTAAAAGCAGACGACACATAAGTCTATTTTTAAAAAGCACCAATCATTCTAAGGGTCAAGTTTGGATATGACTTGAGCATGTTCCATTAATGTATCCGCTTGACATGCCAAATGGACAAATATAGCTGAACACATCAATTGATATTGTGTACCGTCATAATGGTGTCGTATCTTTACTTGAAATCAGCCTGTTGTTATTGAGAACACTGTATTATAGCAATTGATGTTGTGTATTTTCAGGGCAATGATGATATGTTCCAGGGTGGTGGTCCCGGAGGTCCTGGTGGCCCAGGGGGTCCAGGAGGCCCACCCCAGGGAGGTCCAGGTGGTCCCTATGGGGGACAGGGAGGTCCGCAGGGACCCGGGGGATTTGATCAGTATGGGGTACCACAAGGAGGACCAGGGTAAGTCTAGAGATTTCTTGTGATCTTCACTGGTTCAGATATGTTGTTATACAGGTTGTTATTTTCTTTCTTAAATTGGGAAGAGGCCTAGCCTGCTTATTTTGGGAAATTGTACTGGTGAAATTGCTTAATTGGGAAACCAAAAAGCTTTGGAGAAACTGCATGATTTTAAAGAAATTTCCATTTGGGAAGTTGCCTTTTGAAGGTCCCTGGTATATAACAAAAAAAAACCCTGTTACCTTCATAGCTCTCGTATAAATTTGTATTCTTATATTCTTAATTTGTTGGTACTCATTAAAGAGGTCTCTTTGAGACCATCCTATAGAGCACCATAAAGATATATTTATAGAAAGGTTTTGACATATCTTGAAAGGCACCTGTACCCAGATCTTTGACCTTTTCACCCTTGCACTGCCTTGCTAAAAACAAACTGGATATGTGAAAGTTCAGTCCTGATACATAGCATCATATAATCATATAATTAGCTACTGAACACAAAGGGGCCTCCGTGGCCTAGTGGTTAGAGTACAGAACTTGAAATCACATGGCCCCTCTTCGCGTGGGTTCAAATCCTGAGAGGGATATGGATTTTCATGAGAGGCAGTCTCCCGACTGACGTACGGAATGCCGATGGTTCTACCCACCTTGACCGGCCCTTATGGGCAGTTGAGTATGGGGTCTTCCTCCATCATTGAGTCGGGCATCGCTACATAACTGAAATAATGTTGGTGTGATGTAAAACCCATATAAAAAAAAAAAAAAAAAAACTGAACACAAAATCAGAACATGGCAATTTATAAAAAGTATGTACAGACAATTTGCAATGGATTTCAGAACCGGTGTGCTCTTAGATTAAATGCATATTTAGTCATTATATACTAGCAAATACTTAAATATGAATTTTTGTTTCCAATGGCTGTTCTTAAGTTCATCTCATACAATGGTACAGCTCCTACACAGTTTCAAAGAAATAACATTTTTATGTCGAAAGATTCCTCACATCTGTGAATGTGCACCTTTAATGATAAGTTAATGTATTTATTTCAGCCCCAATCAGCCGGGCGGTTATCAGGGAGCCCCACAGGGGTGGGGTGGAAACTCTTACAATCAGCAGTTCCCTCAACCCCAGCAACAGGCCCCGGGACCGGGCTCTACAGATCCTAGTGAGTAACCCACTTGTGTGTATACAGAGAGGGGTCATTGCAGGGCTATAACATCTACTTCACTGTAGGATCTGTGTCAGTTCTCCATTGAACCCTCCATAGTATATCATAGCATATCACGAGGGTTCAGTGCAATACTGTTCATGAAGCACTTACTGTAGTCTTGCATTGAACCCTCCATAGTATATGGACGGTTCAGTGTACAGTAACTGCTTCATGGTTATAAAGCACTTACTGTAAACTTGCGCTGAACCCTTGACATGTAGTATGTGTTAATCCATTACAAATTGACTTTTACTTTAGATGTGCCTTCAGACTAATCATTCATTACAAATGATTTAATTGCATAAAGGGAATAAAACCTGTGTTCTTAAGTAATAAAATATACAACATGAAGTTGTATTTGGAAAAGAAACACTGTATCTAGGAGACATTTTTTGTTATATTTATGAATTTATCTATAAATTGACACAAGATAAAACCCCATGTAACAAACATTTGTTCCAGGTAAAGCCCAGGATCCCAATGCTGCAGCGTGGGCGGCATATTATGCCCAGTACTACGCCCAGTATGGTCAACAGTTTGGTGGACAACAGCCCCAGCCTCAGCCTCAACAACCCCAACAACAAATGCAACAACAGCCCGCACAAACACCCCAACCCAGTAAGTACTCCTTACACTGTGTTACAGATAGGGATAGTGAAGGGTCCAACTTATCACTTTGAATAACCCATTATCAAATAATAAAGACATTTGACCAGTTTGTTGCAGACTATCAGAAGATTATTTTTCAATTTCATCTCATTTTCAAATGTCATCTGCAAACTCTTTCAATTTGGGACATTTGAAAATTTGGCATTTGGTAAAGGGTTAAGGCAGTACTGGGTGGCCCAGTTGAAAAGGTGGTGGTCTTTTTTGTGGAAGTGTCCTTGGGTAAGGCACTAAAGAGCCCTAGCCAAGTACTGATCAATCCAAGGAAGCCAACTTATTTATGCCATAATGAATCAAATTAAAGGAGTAAAGTAAACTTCATGAAAGCAAATTGAGGGTTAAGGGCAATTCTAGAGTAAGTCTTTTACTGTGAACAACTTAAAAAAACATTTGCACTGAATCCTCAACTTGAAATGATCAGTATGTGCTGTCTTGGCCCGCAACTGATGTCAAGATTGTGGATGCGTTGTGCTATACTAAACCATCAGAGCATTACTGGACATATCGGCTCAATATTATAGATTGGATAGAAATATTTACCTGAAACATAGCTGGACAGCATGAAGCAGACCTTTTAAAAAGGTTAACATTTAGTTTGTTATTTGATCCCGATATTATTTGAAAATGTACATGTAGAAATTTTACAAACATTGCCAATGCCAATTTTGGTCATTATAGTTGTGAAGAAGCATGGAAGTAACTGCAAATGTTTTGATACTTTGGCACCATAATCAAGTCAAGGTTTGAGAGGTCTTATACAACCAGTCAGTGACTGCAAAACATTTGGACTTTCATGAGACATAGTGTCCTGGCTGACGAATGGAATGCCAATGGTTGTACCTAGCTTCACCAGCCCTAATGGGCAGTCAGGTTTTGAGTCTTCCATCATCATTATGAGCTTGGCATTGCAACACAACTGAAATTAAGTTGACACAATGTAAAACTTGAGTAAATGAATTAGTACCATCATTAACATCATGTGCACATATCTCAGTTATCATGTCTGCTCAGGCAGATCATATTGTAAGACTACTAGGAATTTCATGGCTTAAGTAAACTACCAATGATCCACTCTGTCCGGCCTAGGGGGGAGAAATGGTTGCCTGACCATCATTCCTCCAGCATCAAGGGCAATAATAGTTTTACTTACAAAACAAATATCTCTATAATTACGATAAAGATTGTTATTACATCACAGGGCTTCTTTACGTTATATAACAGACTTCCATAAAAGGCACCTTCCCAATTGGAAATTTCTTTAAAATTATGCTGTTTTCCTAAAAGGCCCATTAAAGGAGATAAATGCCATATCAAACTATATTATTTGGTAAACTTTTGGACAGATTCAAATAGTTATCACCTGAAAACACCATCAGCACAACTTAAATTTGAAAGTTAACCAGAAATAACCCAGATTAGCAAGTTTTATAATTCAGATTTCCTGATTCTTCACCTCTGACCTTGACAGTTGATACACACATTTTTGAACCGACCAATCAGAATTCATTATTTTGAATATGTAAACAAACAGTTTGTTGATAAACATGATTAAATTGGAGACAACTATATTTCAAGCACAAAATAACTTATTTTAAATGAGTCTATTTAATAGGGTCTCAATGTATTCCTAAACTAATTCTCATTACTTTTATGAACACAATAAAAGAACTCCATACATTTTTTCAGTTATTTATTTTTACTTCTCTCCTTTGATGTGCCTTAAAAAATTCAAAGTCATACCATCTTTTTGACTTCCCAATTCAGCCATTTCAGGGATAAAATTTCCCAAATTCAACCTGCTTGGGCCTCTTCCCAATTCAATGAAAAAAGCCCTGCATCAGTCTTTTTTTTACCCGACAAAGAACAGAATGCAGATATGAAACATGTTTTCATATCCTACTGATCAATACTTTTTCAATAATTTAACCAGAAACAATGGAATTTTTGGGCCTTAGATTTACACTTTTTACTATTGTGTCTTACAAATTCATTACTTCAAATACAGTTTTTTGATTATTTTTTTTAGTGGGAAAAAGATGGCTACAAATGTCACCATCCCTTCTCTTTAGAGGTTCCATGACATGCTTTATATGTAAGCGCACTTCCTAGACTTTTTGCCTAGTAATATAGGTTGCATATATGGATGGAAGCTATATTAACCAGGGTATTCGGCAACTCTCGGTTGTAGGGAGTTGAAAGTTGGCCTTGGAATATGAAACTGTTGATAAAGTAAGGACTCTTTGTAAATTGAATACCCTTTGTATGAGGTATTCTGATAAGAGTAACCCTTACAGTGCTGGAGCTGATTTCATGCTTATGCAAACAGATTAGATCCAGGCCAGCCGCAAAGTAAAGTGGCGGCTGGCCTGTGATCTAATCTATTGCTACCGTGAGTATCTTTCCCCATCAAAATTAAGCAGATATTTAAAGTTAAGGGATGAAAATTATAAGGTTTTGCACATTGTAGAGCCCATATTCTTGTTATCCTTGATATGGGTGGGAACAAATGTGCTACACTAAGGCTCAGGATATTCGCTAACACTGTCTTAATCAGACAGAGTTTGATAGTAGACCCTGATATATTTGCTCAATTGACCATTACACCCATGTTGAAAAATACAACTTCATTGACCAATAAAGCCAATGTTGAAATTTTAATCTTGACCAAGCTCAGGACAGTGAAGGCACGCATCTTTTTCCATTTTGACAATCTTTTTTGTTGGAATCAATTTGAATCTTTTGAGACATATTTTAATGGTTTAATTCTGTCTTATTTCCTTCAATGATAAGATTGGTTTTCTATGGTGACAGTGTAGATTGACTTTTTAATGCACATTGTAGAGCCCGTATTCTTGTTATACTTGATATGGGTGGGAACAAATGTGCTACACTAAGGTTCAGGATATTCGCTAACACTGTCTTAATCAGACAGAGTTTGATAGTAGACCCTGATATATTTGCTCAATTGACCATTACACCCATGTTCAAATCTAGTAGATTCAAAATGAAAGCGCCAGAAAACAGCTTTGCTGAAAGGTATTTTAATACCTTGATACTGAAGAAATAGTTTCATGATTGAAATTGAAAGTTATAGTATGTTCTTCCCTTGTATGAGGGGCTCACTAATGTCTAGTGAACTCTCCCAACTGTTTATTTAGAGCAAATGTAACGTTCAATGCAAGACTAAAGCAAGCAAAAATTCAAGGACTTGCTATAGCCATGCACTGAATCATCGAAACACTCATTCAATACAAAAGTCATGGGGATAATTGGTCAATAAGCATAATGGTAAAGAGATAGATTGAAAGGGTTCTCAGTTTACTGACTTGTCCCTGGATTTCGTCCCTTACTAGGTATGAATCCTCAAACAGGCCAGCCGGACTACTCGCAGGCGTGGGCGGAGTACTACAGACAGCAAGGCTATATCCAACAGGCCAATGCGATCCTGGCCCAGCACCAGTCCCAACAACAACCCGCTGGTGGACAACCCAGACAACCCCCACAACAGTGATCATAACACCCGCTACCCTGACAACATGCTGATAGAGGTAAAACCCTTGATGATTTATCATGTTCCGTGTTTTCAGAAACGTTATAAACCAGGAAGTGGACGTTGTGATGGGACTCTGTGATGTGCTTAGTGAGGATTGAAACAGTTTCTCAACCTTATAATTTCTTTTTTTTTTTTAAATATTATATAAAAAAAAGTATGTACATGTGAATTTTAGTTGTCATGAATTTATTATTAATCCTTTTTGTTGAACATTGTCCATTGTTAATGGCTTTGAAACAAAGGAGGTGATCCTTGCCACAATAATACTGATTATTTTTTCGTATGTTCTTTTATGCAACCCTGTTTGCAGTATTACTTATGAAAGTTGTATGATTTCCGAATGCATTACTGTAGCATAATGTATGGTCATTTTATATGAAAAGTAAATAACATGAAAAATATTTGGTGCAATAAATTGAGCTATTTTCTACATCTTGTCTTTTATGCACATGAAATTGATCAAAATACTGTACATTGTGTCATGCTTACTATCAACTTTGCCATTTTGTTGTTTCATTGATGATGTGTTTTACATGCTCTGAACTTGAATGATGTTTTATACCATACCATGCTTGTTGATATTTATGAAATATATTGACCATGAATTGATTTCAACCGTTTGCTCATGTCATGTTTTGTATACATACATTGATTATGATGACATTGCATGTACAGTGTTGAGTTATGATACTTTATTTTTTTGTCAATACCAAATTAAGTTTAATAGATACATGTCAATATTTTACCATGCATTGAAATACTTTCGTTTTCACAACTGTATGTTTGCATTGTGATTTCTATGTATAACATGCTCTTATTCTTTTTTTTTTAAATAGCAAACCGGTTAAATATGTATATTTAAGAATTTTTATATATTTGTTAACAAAAATTGATGAGTTCTTATTGTCAGATGTGTCTTGAAAATGCTTAAAGATATGTTTATTTTGAAATGCTTGATATAAAACTTTACCATGATTGAAGTAGGCTCATTTATAAAGGATGTACATATCTATGATATTGCGTAAAAATGTTGCATTGTTAAAACATCATATATTGAACTTAAAACATGTACAAGTAAATTTCTGTTTGAAGAAAAAAGTGCTTTGAGCAATTGATTCAATCCTCCCATCAGTTGACATGGGTAAGTACATCATGTGAATTTCCTGGAATGCTTCGAAAGCTTCCTTCCACTCTACACTGGATACCCATATCTCACACCATGAGCAGGTATTAAATAGCGACACACTGAAGTTGCTGGCCTTGGTTAAACTTTAATAATCATTTGAAGTTTTGTTTTACTTGTATAAAGTCTTGGCTTTGAAATGTAGGGCTTTAAAGCAGCATTACTTAAAACTTCATCTTTGAATGAGGCTATTTATGTTTTTGTGGCAGGAATGTTGCTGGCATCTTTGGATAGCGCTAAAAGCTCTGTCAAATATTCCCGTTTCTTATTTTGTTAAAACAAAAATTATTTCCAAGTATCTCAAAAAAACATTTGATTTTGAATGAGATATTTCTGCTGGTGTCTCGAAATATCATAAAGCAAATATCTTGAATGTATTAAGTGGTAAAGACAGGTTTTAGTCCTAGAGGAGAACTCTTGTACCAGCTATCAGAAGGTGAGTCTGAGATAACACTTGAAACTGTTATGATGGTTCAAGTAAAGGAAATTAAGCGTAAAGGGGGTCCAGACAATAACAATTTGAGAGTTTAATGCAAGACTAGTAAGTGCTTCATATTTATGGATCACTTGCTATAGTCTTGCATTGAACCCTTGAATTGTTATACCAATTAACTCTTGATATTCACTTCTCTTAACTATCATGATATCCTTTGCTACTTAGATTGAGATTTTCTATGGCATAATCAAGTAAGTGGGTTTATGTAGATTAGTCCAAACAGAATTATCAAATTCTGAGCATCAACACTCCACAGTAATTTAAAAAAAATTGTAAGGAAAAGCAGCTCTAGACATTTTGAGGAAAATTTCATTATCAAAAAAGCATGAAGACTAGAAAATGATTATTCGAGCTTTCCATTACCTCTTGAAATGAGAATATATCATGCAAGTATTTATAGAGGAGTCTGCTTGCCAACTGATCAAGTTTATATGCATAATTTGGACATGGTTTGTTGTTTTATATTTTCTCACAGGGTATTCAATGGAAAAAAACAAATGAAGAAAGAAGGGCAGTTGTTGTGCAGGGGAATAGAAATGTGTGTCACGTAAATATTGTAACAGTCTAGCCATTGTGTGGGTTATTTTAGAAACTTTGTTTTTGTAAATGGAGGATGCAGTGAACACCCGACGAGTTGTGGTCCTTTGTCCCTTTTTCCACCTCTCCTGAACAACACCACCTAACTTGATTGATCTGGACACTTGAGTATAACTATTTGTTGTAAATCAGTTTGAGGTCATGATACAGTGGCAAATCTGATTCTTGCGTTGAAGCAGTATGTCAATGTATTTTCTGCAAGACCTTTTTTGTTGGTAGTTGAAATTGTCTCAACTAGATAATTCTGGGTACAAATGATGTAAGCAATTGAGAAGATTTAAGCAATTTTTGCCTTATACCTTGAGTTCTTAGCTATAGCCATTTGAATCTAAACTCTGGAATGCAATAAGACAGTTCAACATGTCTTGCTCTAAATGTGACGTAGAAAGGAAGAGTAAGCCCATCAGGGGCATATGCTTCTTGTGTTTCTATAACTGTTGGGTTATTTTAAACTAGCTTTGAAATACCTTAGTCCTATAATGTTGATGTGATGTAAAACCCATATAAATAAATAAATAAAAATGAATAGTCCTATAACTTGATGTATGTTGAAGCTGCATTTGGTATATTTCTTTCCACCATTGCTGGCTTTAGGACTGAGGCAAGTTAAATTTAGACCAACTACATGATTACTTTTTGTCATCTGTTGACTCAATGTGCTTTTTGAGTAAAAATTTCTATATATTATTGTCAAGTTATTGGCGACACATTTCATATTCAAATGTAGATTATTTAAATGAGTCAGTTCCTATTGTCCTTTGAAATGTCTTATCTGCAGGTAAACAGCATTTTATATTTGCCATTAATTGATATGTGTGTAAAGAAGTAGTTAGAAATCATCACAACTTGCCCTTTCCAAGTATGTACTTTTTACTAGTTTTGTCCAAGTTTCAAAAACAAGAAAATGTAGTCTAGTCCCTTTTATTGCCCTGTATGGATATGCAGAACTTTTATAAAGATTCTGGATTAAAGTGTCGCATACCCTCAGAAAGAAATCAATTGCTAGCAAACCTTCTTAAATAATTGAAAAACTGTTGACATGGGGTTTAGAGATATGTAGTTTAATTGAATAAGGAATTTTTGTTAATCAAGATGTAGATTTTATCCCATTAGTAGCTTCTAGACAAAAAGAGAGAAACACATTTCAGAAAGTCTATAATTATACTAAGAAAAAAAAGATTTTTATTTTGTTACTGGAATTTATGGTGTCGAATAATTTTGAGCCAAAGAATAAAGAATACTATTAAAAGGGATCTTATGAGAGAGAGAAAATAACTGCAGAAGAGATTTCCTTCTGACATTAGCCTCTTGTTACTTGTAATTGTGCTCTCATGCTTTAAGATGATTAAATCTATATTCACTTCTGTCCTACAGTGTTTGCTGTGTTAGTTTGTATTGACTTATATGCACTTTTCTTTTAGATGATGTTTTTTTTTTTTTTTTTCATTAATATGTATGAAACTTTGACCTTTTCATTCTAGTGAATTGTTTTAAATTGTATTTTTAATTATTTTCACCATCATAATGTACAATATTTTGCCTTTGTTACTTTGTCTCAAAAAAGTGTGAACCTTTCTTCGGCATCAGAAAGTTATATATTTACTATTGAGAGTGTGAGGACAAACTCAGAAAGTATGTATTTAAATTTACATTTCCTAGAGCAAACATTCTAATGGAGATTTAAGATTTAGCTATTTGGGTGTGAAAATCGGGAAAAGATGGAATAGGACAAATGCCTGTAAATGCTTGGTTCTATATCGGTCATCTGATTATTGCTAATGAAATACAATGGACTCTTGTTTGGTTTTACTTTTCCTTAATTATTGCAAGTAGACATTTGTGCCCTTATATTGACATTTTGGTGTTAGACTTTTCGGAATGATTTCAACAACATACATTTAAACATCTTTTGAATGTGTAATTACAGTACTCAATGGCAGTTTGAGATTTTATTCAACAGTTGTTCACAAGTTGTGTGGGATTCTGGGTTGTACATAAAGGGTATTGTGTTTTGTTGCCAGTGTATTAATTTCCTACAGTGGAGGTAACAAGTATGTAAAACATTGCATACAGCCCCATTTGTGTAATCATTTTGTGTAAATATAGTTGATAAAACTTTGCTTAATATTAACTAGTTCTTTTCTTTTTCTCTTATATTGGTAAATGCGTTTTTTTGTTTTCTTTTGTATTCAGTGTTTCCTAATATTTAGATTGTGGGACCCTTAATATTATATAAATGTAAAAAAAAATATGAAAATGAATATGTTTCAGAAAATGCTCCAATTTTGTTGTATAACTTTTTTTAAACAAACAGTATATTGTATGATGATATAGTACGATCTCTCTATATGCGCCGTTTTCATCCATTTTTTAAAGACATTTCATGCTATTGTTAAGGATTATGATATGATGGAAATAATGTTTTAAAATGTTTGTTTGAAATGTTAAATTGAAATGAATAAAACACAAATGACATAATTTTATGTTGTGTAGTATAAACTGGGGTACTGTTTCTATATTTTCTGACGTGTGTTTTGTGTTTTCTCTCGAGTTTCAGATAAGTGGGAGGGCCGACAATTTCGCTTCAATGGTTATGAACAAGTTGACCAGATAAATACTGCAGATGCCTGCCTTTTTGTTTTCTAAGCATGAATGATGTTCAACCATCAGTCAAGCCTTTTTCCTCTGATCATAAAGGAAGCAGGCATTCTGTATCCCGATTAGTCAATGTATGATGAAAGCTTGAACTGTTTACTCTAGTAAAACAGTTTACTAGATCTCTAGATGAGATCCAATTAATCATAGTTTACCCTGAACAGATCGTGTTCAAAGCTCTAACAATGCTATCTTGCTTTTAAGAAATTCTAGGGATGTTCTAAAGACGGACTAGAGGATTTGGTAGGAATACTCTCTATTGGTATTGTCTACCAAATGGTCATCTTTTACTAGGTTCTTGTTCTAAGCATGTTAGTAATGTTCCACTTAACAACACAGGCTCCACTTATCTGAAACTCAAAGTGCCATTCTTGTTGTACCATATTTACCCAATACCACTCCGACTGCTTGTAACCATGGTTTAGGATTTGTTAAAGCTTGCTTTCATCTAGATGCATGTAATTAAATCAAGTTTTGTTGGGTTTTATTGTTACAGATTCATTACAAGAAATGTATTGAGGGCTTAATGGGAAGACTGTCGTAGCTTGTTAATGCACATTGAGTTGTGACGGTTTCCATTCAGCCCGTGATATATCCATTGTAGCTTCACTAAGTAGATCTGCCAAAACTTAATACTCATTACAATTCACATAATTTGAGTTCAAGACTCACTAGCACTACTGCTTTTGCAAGAACTTTGGAATCGATGCTTAGTACAGATAAATCCCAGAAGAGTTGTAATAAAATAAAACAATTGTTGACTCGTGTCCGAAAAGAAAATGTTGGTGTGGTATTGGGTTAATAGTTTTATGTATAATGTTTGAATCATCAAACTGTTCCAACTTATTATACCAGTACTACACTGTATTATTGTGTACTGTATATGCAATTGAAGAAAAGGATTTATGTTTGCATACTTTCTCCCAAGCTTGTTTCATTATGAGAACACTGTTTAAAGTTATGAAAATAGGCATTCATTATTCCAGTAATTCAAAGATAAAAGTTTTTCCATTATAAGTGTTCTGGGGGGGGGGGGATTGAAAGTAATCCCCTTTTCTTTCCAACTTAATATTTTCGCTAAAGCTATAAAGAATACAGTTGTCTATAAGGATATGTCTTAAGGGATAGACCAATATGGAGAGCTTGTTTTTGGCAGACTTGCATGGCTTTTCGGGTATGGAAGAGTTATCTACCTTGTTAATTAAACAATTAGTTAGCAATGACCCAGACAGGGGCTGTTTGGCATGCAGAAAATTGAGAGCTCTCATTTGAATGGTTTAAACAAACAAGGGCTTGGAGACGAAATGATAAGTTAAGAATGGGAAAAAACATTGCCTGGTGCGTTGGAAAGTTATGTGAACAGTATTAATATAGATAGAAATGTAATTCAAACAATAATGTGACATGTGTTAGTGGCAATTTTGAAAACTGATCTGATTAGGTATTGAAAGAAAGAAAGTCATCTTTATTTTAAGAACAGATGCAGTATCTGGAAGTACATCTACTTAACTACAACTATTGATTCAGAACCTAATGGTTCAGTACATTGGAAGAAGTGTATTGGTCCTGGTTATTCAGGTGCCATGTTGATTACAGATATTTGGAATATGCATCATAAATTGCCACAACATAATTATTTTGTTTTCTCCCATGTAATTCCAAGAAATGAGATCTAAGTCATTGTATAGTGAATGCCGTTGTATGCTGTAAATAACAAATACTTTTGTCAATTTCAATCAAAACTTTGACTCATTTTCACTTTGAAAGCTTTGATTGTTTGCATTGACCTCTCATATTAAACTAGGAGTATGGTTGCTCCTTTTGATCTGGGTAATCTAGTTTCTTACTCAATGTTACTTGAAATGAGGAGAATCCATACAACTTCTGGGGTCAATCGAGATACAAAGCTGCCAAATGGGAATGGGTTGAATCATTTAGGATATTAATGTTATGTCGATATGACCCATGTATTTTGTGAATTGTCTGAAAGTATTTTCCTAGTGAGTTCTTACCAGACCATATGGTGTATCACAAAGGTGAACAAATTATGTTATTTTCATCTTTGATGCCAATAAATGGAAGTACCTGTGTAATGTAAATGAAGCAAAATGTTGCTTTCCCCCACCAGATTGAAGGTTAGGCTTATATACAGGTATAGGACATGCATTAGTTAAACATTTCCAGATAATCTATTTTTCTCCTCAAATAATTTTTTATGATTGCTAATTCAGGTGATAGATATCTGTTATATGAAACTGTTGTTATGAAACATTCTTTTATTTGACATTAATAATGTATATGACAATGTATATGCCATCATGTTTATATATGTATAATGAATACTATACGAAATGCATAAATGTACATTATTGAATGATAAAAAAAAAAACTAGTGCTTCATAAGTATATATTACACTACAATAGGGTCATCATTTTGATGTTTTATGATTAGTACACTATGTCTTGTATTGATGATAATAATGATATTCCAATGTTTTTATATCATATTTTTTTTTAGAATATTCAAAGTAATTGCAGTTGTATGACTTGTTGACTTGTTCAAAGTTTTCTTAACATGTATGTGTTAATCATCATTTTCTCTTTAAGTCATTCATTGTTTGTTTCATCAGATGCGTCCCTATTAATGATCTTTTCTAATACTTTAAATGATATGATTGATGTCTCTTAACTCATTCAATGTTAATCATAAATCTAGAATAGTAACAAAACAGCTTTCATTGATTTTTTACATGTTTATATAAACAGTTTAATTAAAAATATCTTGTTTCTGTAAGAATCATATTTGTTGGAATGATTTCTTTCTGTTTTCCAAAGCAATTTAAGTTGTAATAACCATTAAGCATTCAATACTATTTTTTTAAGATACTATATAATGATGAATACAACACAGGATTGTTTTTAATTGACCTTTGTTGACATGTGTCTACCTCCGCTAAAACATCCTCATGGAATGGGTAAATAGTTTGTATGTAGTTGAATTTGGCATTAGAAAAAAAGGACGTTTTTCTTTAAAGATTGGTTTGATAACACATTTACTGGCATAATAGGATTCAACTTGACTTGTTCAATTTTCTCATTAGTTATGTTGTTTGGTTCATTTAATGACAGGGGACAAATTCATTTTAGATGATGGTTCATTGACATTGTCTACTGATCTTCCCGAAATTTTAAACTATACCAAAAATCCTTTGAAAAGAATTAAAAAAGAAAGTTGAGAAATTATTAGAAGAGTTTATAGCTGCAAGTTTCAAAATATCATTTTGTCTTACATTATTTCTATCCGAACTCTTCAAATTATCTTTTATATTGTGGAAGGTTTATGTGTCTGAAGCTTGTTTTAGTTGTATAATGATGATAAAAGCTCAATGTTACACTATCAACATTTATTTGTAGGGTAAAACCTTTTCTGATGCAATTATTCATAGGCTTGCTGTGGAGAAATTGTTGTGTGTTAAGTGAAACCTGTCTTTAATTGACAACTCCTGGGGAATGTCTTGTATGGTATATTGGTACAATCATGTTAACACTTATATGCCATCATTTGTTAAATACAAGGCTACAGAATGTTCTTCACTTTTTATGCAGGAGATGGTTCTGGGGTGTAATATAGTCTTTACTATGGCCCCTGCATTGTTTGTTCTTACCTTTAACATACTCATATCTCAGACATTCCCCTGTATAGGGGTTGTGGATTAAGGAAGGTTTTACTTGAAGTTATTTCCCTTCACTATTTCTTGAAGTTTAATCTATAACTATTGCTGTGTCATGATATAGAGATATTGTTTTACATTTTGAAGCTAAACAAAGCAGCTATATTGTTTATTTTGTCAAAGTATTCTTTTAATTCATGTCATGTGTTGAACTGTCATTGATGATCTAATATTTTTTTTTTGTAATATTGAAATAAGTGAAATTGTTGATAACTTGAAAATACGTTGTCTTTGATTTGATACTATTGTTATAGTATAAGCAGTCATGTTACCTTTTTTAGTACCTGAAAATGTGTTACCATTGTTTTACGAATAGATAAGAAACTTTCCTTCCATAAAATGGATAAATCATGATGTATATACCACTAAATCTTTTAAGTTGCGAAGGAGCAAAAAATAAAGAAACATATTCCATACATACTGTTTTCTCTTTTTTTTTATATTATACCTATTTAGACCTTTATCAAGGTGACTGTTCAAGACGAAAACTTGGCATTCGGTCTGTGTAGAAGGAGCGAGCCCCTGCCTAGGGGTTATATATAGTGTATTTGCCCGTCTCACAAAGAAGTGAAACTTTGTCTACGTTTACATTGTTGCATTTTAAAGGTATCTATGTGAATGAAAATTAGACATGCCATTTAAAGTATGATTTACACACAGAACTCTGCTTTGTCTTGACTATATGAACGTTTTGATGTAATTTTCCTCTTAATGTTTACTTGAGGAGGAAATTATTGCACCTTTGTAAGTGTGCGTCTGGGCTTGAAATCCCGGTATTTTAGACGTCATATGTGTCCAAGTTGCTAAGGTGATGGTCTCAGAAATGATGGGTCCAAGATCTAGCCCTAACGATACCTTTGGTTTTGTGAGGGGGTCCAAGATCTAGCCCTAACGATACCTCTGGTCTCAGAAATGATGGGTCCAAGATCTAGCCCTAACGATACCTTTGGTTTTGTGAGGGGGTCCAAGATCTAGCCCTAACGATACCTCTGGTCTCAGAAATGATGGGTCCAAGATCTAGCCCTAACGATACCTTTGGTTTTGTGAGGGGGTCCAAGATAACTGAAACATTGTTGGAACCCATTAACACAAGTTTCCACAGGAAGCTATTAGTCTACTGCTGAATCCAGAAAACCTATGATATAACTGAAACATTGTTGGACCCGATATACACAGTTTCCGCAGGAAGCTATTACTGCTGAATCCAGAAAACCTATGATATAACTGAAACATTGTTGGACCCCATATACACAGTTTCCGCAGGAAGCTATTACTGCTGAATCCAGAAAACCTATGATATAACTGAAACATTGTTGGACCCCATATACACAAGTTTCCACAGGAAGGTATTACTGCGAATCCAGAAAAGCTATGATATAACTGAAACATTGTTGGACCCCATATACACAAGTTTCCACAGGAAGCTATAACTGCTGAATCCAGAAAACCTATGATATAACTGAAACATTGTTGGACCTCATATACACAAGTTTCCACAGGAAGGTATTACTGCGAATCCAGAAAACCTATGATATAACTGAAACATTGTTGGACCCCATATACACAAGTTTCCACAGGAAGCTATTACTGCTGAATCCAGAAAACCTATGATATAACTGAAACATTGTTGGACCCCATATATACAGTTTCCACAGGAAGCTATAACTGCTGAATCCAGAAAACCTATGATATAACTGAAACATTGTTGGACCCCATATATACAGTTTCCACAGGAAGCTATAACTGCTGAATCCAGAAAACCTATGATATAACTGAAACATTGTTGGACCTCATATACAGTTTCCACAGGAAGCTATTACTGCTGAATCCAGAAAACCTATGATATAACTGAAACATTGTTGGACCCCATATACACAGTTTCCGCAGGAAGCTATTACTGCTGAATCCAGAAAACCTATGATATAACTGAAACATTGTTGGACCCCATATACACAAGTTTCCACAGGAAGCTATTACTGCTGAATCCAGAAAACCTATGATATAACTGAAACATTGTTGGACCCCATATACACAAGTTTCCACAGGAAGCTATTACTGCTGAATCCAGAAAACCTATGATATAACTGAAACATTGTTGGACCCCATATACACAGTTTCCGCAGGAAGCTATTACTGCTGAATCCAGAAAACCTATGATATAACTGAAACATTGTTGGACCCCATATACACAAGTTTCCACAGGAAGCTATTACTGCTGAATCCAGAAAACCTATGATATAACTGAAACATTGTTGGACCCCATATACACAGTTTCCGCAAGAAGCTATTACTGCTGAATCTTGAAAACCTATGATATAACTGAAACATTGTTGGACCCCATATACACAGTTTCCGCAGGAAGCTATTACTGCTGAATCCAGAAAACCTATGATATAACTGAAACATTGTTGGACCCCATATACACAGTTTCCGCGAGGAAGCTATTACTGCTGAATCCAGAAAACCTATGATATAACTGAAACATTGTTGGACCCCATATACACAGTTTCCGCAGGAAGCTATAACTGCTGAATCCAGAAAACCTATGATATAACTGAAACATTGTTGGACCCCATATACACAAGTTTCCACAGGAAGGTATTACTGCGAATCCAGAAAACCTATGATATAACTGAAACATTGTTGGACCCCATATACACAAGTTTCCACAGGAAGCTATTACTGCTGAATCTTGAAAACCTATGATATAACTGAAACATTGTTGGACCTCATATACACAAGTTTCCACAGGAAGCTATTACTGCTGAATCCAGAAAACCTATGATATAACTGAAACATTGTTGGACCCCATATACACAAGTTTCCACAGGAAGCTATAACTGCTGAATCCAGAAAACCTATGATATAACTGAAACATTGTTGGACCTCATATACAGTTTCCACAGGAAGCTATAACTGCTGAATCCAGAAAACCTATGATATAACTGAAACATTGTTGGACCTCATATACAGTTTCCACAGGAAGCTATTACTGCTGAATCCAGAAAACCTATGATATAACTGAAACATTGTTGGACCCCATATACACAGTTTCCGCAGGAAGCTATTACTGCTGAATCCAGAAAACCTATGATATAACTGAAACATTGTTGGACCCCATATACACAAGTTTCCACAGGAAGGTATTACTGCGAATCCAGAAAACCTATGATATAACTGAAACATTGTTGGACCCCATATACACAAGTTTCCACAGGAAGCTATTACTGCTGAATCCAGAAAACCTATGATATAACTGAAACATTGTTGGACCCCATATACACAGTTTCCGCAGGAAGCTATTACTGCTGAATCCAGAAAACCTATGATATAACTGAAACATTGTTGGACCCCATATACACAAGTTTCCACAGGAAGCTATTACTGCTGAATCCAGAAAACCTATGATATAACTGAAACATTGTTGGACCCCATATACACAGTTTCCGCAGGAAGCTATTACTGCTGAATCCAGAAAACCTATGATATAACTGAAACATTGTTGGACCCCATATACACAAGTTTCCACAGGAAGCTATTACTGCTGAATCCAGAAAACCTATGATATAACTGAAACATTGTTGGACCCCATATACACAGTTTCCACAGGAAGCTATAACTGCTGAATCCAGAAAACCTATGATATAACTGAAACATTGTTGGACCCCATATACACAGTTTCCACAGGAAGCTATTACTGCTGAATCCAGAAAACCTATGATATAACTGAAACATTGTTGTATATACACAAGTTTCCACAGGAAGCCATACTGCATTGAATCCAGAAGGAAGCTATTACTGCTGAATCCAGAAAACCTATGATATAACTGAAACATTGTTGGACCCCATATACACAGTTTCCGCAGGAAGCTATTACTGCTGAATCCAGAAAACCTATGATATAACTGAAACATTGTTGGACCCCATATACACAAGTTTCCACAGGAAGCTATTACTGCTGAATCCAGAAAACCTATGATATAACTGAAACATTGTTGGACCTCATATACACAGTTTCCACAGGAAGCTATTACTGCTGAATCCAGAAAACCTATGATATAACTGAAACATTGTTGGACCCCATATACACAGTTTCCGCAGGAAGCTATTACTGCTGAATCCAGAAAACCTATGATATAACTGAAACATTGTTGGACCCCATATACACAGTTTCCGCAGGAAGCTATTACTGCTGAATCCAGAAAACCTATGATATAACTGAAACATTGTTGGACCCCATATACACAGTTTCCGCAGGAAGCTATTACTGCTGAATCCAGAAAACCTATGATATAACTGAAACATTGTTGGACCCCATATACACAAGTTTCCACAGGAAGCTATAACTGCTGAATCCAGAAAACCTATGATATAACTGAAACATTGTTGGACCCCATATACACAAGTTTCCACAGGAAGGTATTACTGCGAATCCAGAAAACCTATGATATAACTGAAACATTGTTAGACCCCATATACACAAGTTTCCACAGGAAGCTATTACTGCTGAATCTTGAAAACCTATGATATAACTGAAACATTGTTGGACCCAATATACACAAGTTTCCACAGGAAGCTATTACTGCTGAATCCAGAAAACTTATGATATAACTGAAACATTGTTGGACCCCATATACACAAGTTTCCACAGGAAGCTATTAGTCTACTGCTGAATCCAGAAAACCTATGATATAACTGAAACATTGTTGGACCTCATATACACAGTTTCCACAGGAAGATGGGAGCTTGTCACCATTCATGGAGATGCTAAATTGATTAATACACTGTCACAATATTGTTCTTAACAAGCAATTTCTCCCTTTCCCACAAAGTTTTCTGCCTTATCAGAAGATTATTTTCCAATTTCATCACCTTTTGAACTTTCGACTGCAAACTTTCAATTTGGAACAGTCGAACATCCTGCGCTTGGTAAAGCGTTAAGTTCTTTACATATGTGAAGGACTTACAGTAGTGTTGCACTGAACCTGTAATAAAGTTCGAGCTTGTTCCGGAATGGCCGGTTCGTGAGCCGCGAGCTAGTTAAACTTAATGGTTACCGACTTATATCCGCCTGGCGCCTGGCATAGTGATAGAAGGTACTTGGTATAATCAGTGAAAAGTGTCTCATAAGCCAAACTGGCTGGCCCTTTCAATAGGGGTGACACTAAAAGAATCAAAACCTTTACCTTCATAGAATTAGCTTTTATTAAAAGTTCATAATCACAGAACAGAACATTTGAAAGTAACACTACCACTTACATTGTCACATGATTTGCAAAAATAGCCAGCTGACGAAAAAAAAGACGTGACCAATTTCGTTTTCTTTACACATATCAGATTAGATAAAGTCACTTTCACAGTCCTATTTTATCTTATAAAGTTGCTTATGATAAAAATATCAAAAATACTTAATTATCGTATTAAAGGGGCTTGTTCACAGAAGAGAAACTTAGACAGTCAAAATAAAATGTATTTGGTACAATGCAGTTTTGTATTGTTGTTTTGGTATAGTCTACAATAAGAAGTAGTTTTTAAGCATAATCAATTTTGAACGCGTCAAAGATATTATATTCGGTAGATCTCAAAAGCGATGTCACGCTTTTTTTTATTAACATAAATTTTAGTTTACGATATACACACTTTAAGAGTGAAGAAAAGAGATCTAATTTCGCAGGTATCATATTACAGTACAGCTTGTGTGCACTTTAAAAGAAATTCATGTTTAGCTTCAAAACATCCTCACATCTGTGAATAAGTACCATTAATCAATTACCAAATTTAACGACATTTGACCAGTTAATTGCAGACGACTTTGGAAAACAACGTGGGAAAAGGAGATATTGCTCTTAAGGAGGAACTTTTTTCCCACAATGTTATCTGCCCTATCAGAAGATATATTTTTTTTCAAATTCATCACATTTTGAAATCTCTGCAAACTCTTTCAATTTGGGACAGTCAAAAATTTGACATTTGATAAAGGGTTTAAGTAACACCAATCGGTTTTAATTTTTCCCACGAAGGCTTGGGATCCAAGATTTTTGACTCCGTAGAAACTGAAGTGAACGTCCATTAAGTCCGGGTTCGAGACATTCCATTTCCTAATAGCCACACTCGGTCTGTTTGTCCAACTTACTAACGAGTTTATAGTTACATGTTTCGCCGATCGTCTGTATCTCACACCACACAGGTACAGCGATTGGACCCTTCTTTATCCCGTACCTACAACATAGGATGGCAAATCTATAACAAAGTACAGTTAAGTCAAGATTTCCTTTCCCGGTAAATATATCACATTTTCTATGAACGTACACGATGAGTAGTTCGTAGTATATGGAAGTATTGACGTCATTTTAAATCAGTATTTTTGTCGGTAACTCATAAATTATAGTGAAATTAGATTGCGATATATTTTTCTTTCCTAGTCAAATAAGATGAGTGTTTCGATGTTGCATTTGACATATTTATATGAAAACGAAATTACAACGAAAGTGGTATTGCTAGAAAAAATATGGCGAGTTCGAAAAAATGTCAGAGGTGTTTTCATTGGATAAACCCGGTGAGTTTAAATTGATGACGTATATGGCGGCGGTGGTAAATGATAGATAGATAGGTGTTTTATTTCTGTTTTGTAAAATAGTACCTTGTTACATACACATACAATTGTTACATATTGTTACCTAACAATGGCTAATACTAAATACCTTCTCGTTAGTATACATCTATGTATACATGTGTAGTGAAACGTAATATTGACCAATGGGTAGAAGATTTTGTTATACGATAGTTAACTCTGAGAGTGATCGTTCCTGTTTGGTATACTTACAGGCAGCAATGTAGGATGCCGTCATTACACACACACCTGTTACAGTCGGGCTGTGGGGTCCAGAATATGGCTTTATTACTGATGACGTAGTCATTATATGTGCACACGGTCGTCGACACTTGGTTGTTTTCTGAAACGAGATCAACAGGTGATGATAGGTCGGATGATCCAAGCTCTAATTATATTGCAGAACAGAACAGAACATAGTTTTTTAAACGAGTACATAGTACAAAGTTGCATTTTACATACTTTGTACAAAATACGTATACAGTAGAACCATGTGGTGTCCTAGGAATGGTATACTAAATATGAGAATCAATATTAGATATCAAAGATTGAAGGAATTATTCAAAAAACAAAATTAAGATTTTTGTGTATGATTATGTACACTGAAAAAGTTTAACGAGCCTCCAGTGCTGATTTTATATAATTTGCCAATTCAATTAACAAAGCTTCGTCATTTGTCGACATTATGCACTAAACTGAACTCATAGCTCACTACAATGACACATCTACGTCTAGATCATTCGGACTACAAAACAGTCAATTTCATCATTTATTATATTCATCATCCGTTTGGTATTGGTTTATGTCTCGGTGCATGCTAAAAAAATAATCTATTCATCATCCGTTTCTAACGTCGTTAAACCACAACACAACGAAAAAAGAAATCAGAATTAAATACTTTAAGTGCACATTTCCTTCATTATCACTGTTTTTACTATAATGTCTACTTTAAAAATAAAACAAATATGAAAGGTTATCATGGAAGCTTTAGTTATACGAAATTATATAACTATTTTGTCTGATGCGAATCAAGATTACCATATCTTGCTTGCAATTATTGATTCGCACTAGAGAAGAAATTTTACATCATTAATTTTTACAACTCTCTTTGTATTTCAAAATTTTATACTTTCATGCATATTTGTATGATTCTGAATACTGTCTATGTATTGTCCATAGGCACATAAAGGGCCGACATGCCTAATAATGCGGTTGAGTCTGAATTGGAGTTAAATAATAAAAGTATGACTTACCGTCCGGTTGTGGGTACATAATTTTACAGTTAGACGCTCCGAACATTCCATAACCCCAGCACGGACAGACTAACACACACACGAGTACCAGCTTCAACATCGTGTGCAGCGGAAAGGTCCCTCTCGAATACTGGGCAACAGTACAGAGACTATTTATATGGCAACTCGTGTACAAATATAGTGCTGTATAGTACGTAGTGGCTGGTGCTTTATAATAACCTCGTCAAGTCACCCACACAGAAGAAGCTGACGTGTTGCTTGACTACGCTGGTTAATCCTTTACCAAACAGACGACATTTCAAATTGTGATGAAATTGAAAAATAATCTTTTGATAGGGCAGAAATCATTGTGGAAACTGGAGACATTGCTCTAAACGAGCAATGTCTCCTCTTCCCACAATGTTTTCAAGAGTCGTCTCAGCAACAAACTTGTCAGATGTCGTTATTGTTTGGTAATGGATTACGGAGGAATAACCATAATCTGCCACTTCTAAACTTATTATTTCGTATGACTAATACGGTCGTTCTCGGCATTCCTCTGTCTGGTTCGAAAATATTTGCATTGAACCGAATAGTTCTAGACCTCGACCGAGGTCAACCGAGAACTACCGAAGTAAATCGATGACAGAATGAGTTTCAAAATGGCGGATTATGGGTATTCTACCTTAAATACAGATTCTATCTACAATCTTTGGTATATATAAAGAGAGGTAAAATGAATTAATGATCAGCGCGGGCCTGGTTCTCATATAAACATGGTGTTGTGAGGAAAGTACATAAAGTGTGATTACAGATCAGTGCATTCTGATCTGAAACCTCACTTTACTTACAGGATCGATTAACCATTAAACACCTAAAGAAGAAGGAGATATTCAGAAAAGGAAGATGATATTTCGAAACAAAATTGTCGTTAAAGGTCATATTTCTCGATAAACAAAATTTTCTTTAATTATGGTTTTTGAATAAGGTTATGGTTTCGTTATGACGGAGGTAATGAATTTTTTCTCAAACAGAAGCGAAAAATGTTGTTTTTGACTACTTTTATTCACCTTTATCGATTTTTGTGAATGACTTATCTCCCTTGTTGTGACGTCATTTGTGCTTCAAAGTCATATGAACTATCAGTAAGAAGAATCTAGTTCTCAGTAACGACGGTGTTTTTGCACAAATTTCGGACATTTTAAGCGTTGAATTGTGTTTTGGGAAACGTAAATTGGATATTGAATATGGTATTTTGACAGGTCTTTTGGTGTTATTCTGCTTTTGGTAGCAGGGATGCGAGTTTCTCCCGTTTTCCGACGAACATAAAAGCTGCAAAAAGTTTCGATAAGTAAACTGGACCGTGTTTACTTTACAAATAAGCAAAAGATATATTCCCCAAACAAGAACAGTAGGCTGTGTTACTTTCACTTCGAAGACGGCAAGTTTACGCATTGTTAGGCGTTTTCAGAAAATTGATTTTATTAATCTTTAAATGATCGGACTCAATTCAATGTAATTTATACAGGTGAAGACGCTTCAAATTCATTCTACTTATTAAGTAACCGTTATATTTCCCTGAATTGATGTTCGTGATTAAAACAATTCCTGACTGTTAGTTTGGGGTGTTAGAGCCTCGTGTAGTCTTGCTAGATCTTTATATAGAATTTGCACTGTGTAAATGTATATAAATTCAAGAAAAGGATAAATCACGTTGAGTACACCTTTTTTGAAAGTTAATTTCCTTGAATGACTCTCTTACTCGCCAAGCTAGTTTTGTTTGGAACAGTTTAACTATGCTACATACTTAGTCAGGAATACTTAATTAGGCTGCTTTACGATTATATTACGTAAGAATTCAAAGGGTTGCAAGAATATGTTTATTTCATCCAACATCATAAGTTATTGTATTGTCATGTCTTTGGGTTTTAAACGCTTAAATGCATCTTGTTCTTATTTGCAAAACTTGTTTTATGTTTTAACATAATTGAGAAACGTTGCCATTGTACATAAATGAGACAAAATAAAAAATGTACGTTGATTGCTATGATAACAAACCGATTAAAACAAGCAAGTTTCTTTATCTGCCGATGTCTTTGAATGAAAATTCAAAATAATGAATATTTGATATCCGCAAACTGTCTCTGGACTCATCAACGCAAATGATAATGGGTTCGATCTTAACTTAAGCGTCTGCTTTTCGGAATTATTTAAATCACACACCTCATTTTTTTGCCATTGGTGATATTGGTTTAAATGACGTATGTCACACTAAAATTCAGGTGTTCAAACATGATTATTACAAATTTATATTGATAATTTAGTAATAAGATCACTAAATATATAATTTACACATTTTAACATAATCTCTTTGTTTACAATTTAATTGATTATTGTCAGTTTACCTCACATACAAAGGGTCAATCAACAAACATCGGACATTACAAGGATTAAGGGTCGTGATGCAAATTAACACCAATCTGCCACATTTGCACAGTATGTTTCAAGTCTCAAGCCCTTTATTGTTTAGGCGAAAGATAGCCTCTGGCGTTAATCTCTGTTGTTAATTAACAGATCTGACACGTTCTGCTATTCCAGACATGAAATAACAAGCGGCAAATCTCACACTTTCAATGCGCGGCAATTAAATTTATCTAAAAAATCCATTGTTAAGATATAACCAATTAAGACCAAACTCTCACAGGATGTTTGGATTGATAAGGTGTCAGTACATATTTATCTCTCAATGTGACTTACGTCGAATACTTTGTCTGTTCTGTAACAGGTTACAGAATTCTTCTTGTTTCGTTTGATAAATTTTTGAGTACGAAACTTCGAGTTATTTTCAGAGTTGTATTTAGTACAACTTAAATAGTTGTGGTAAGTACGATTTCGTTAACTCTTCTTTCGAGGAGATTGTGCATCCTTTTTCCTCATGTCTTTAAACGAGCACATTTGAGTCGATTTTACGCTCTTGAATTCTAGCAAGCCATGGTTAATCATAGAGTAAGTCAAGACCACAATATTTTCTTATGATAATAGTACGTCCATTTAATATGTGTGTGTTATAATTTGTCGATGACAGAGTGTATTTTGTTAGTTTATGGTGTTAAACGGTTCTGTCATTGGTTTTCGCCTTTGCTCAGCGCTAAGCCTAAATCTCGCCTAAACCTTTGAAATCATTGTAATGTGAATGACTGGTCACTTCACAGTGTATGGCATAGTGTGTAGCGTGCTCGAGTACTGGTTTCGCACAACAAATATGCAATTTAAAGGCCGTTGACTGATTAGAGTTTTTTCCTTGTATTTTTCAGTTTTATTACCGCATTAAAGACAGTAAAGCTATCGCACTGGTTGTTGTTGGTCACGTGCAAGCATAGTAATAAAATCTATGCCTTCTACCATCAAGAATGGCTGCTGCTAGAATCACAGACGAAGGGACTGACGAGTCCACACATGACCCTGGGGTTGATGAAGAAGGGACAACCAAGCGTCTCATACATTTCACAGATAGAGCAGAGGAACAATTCTATAACAGAGTTACACAATATGAGAAGAAACTTCTTGACTTATGGAACAAAGTTGAGGTACTGTTAAAAAACATTGACCCTGAGTGTTATGACTTAAACTACATCAATGAGTCGAACAAGACATTATGCCTTATCTACGCACAATATCGGCTTACGTGCAAAGACTTTGTTAATTATTTGTCTCGGACCAGATCTGTTCAAGGGGAAAAGTGTTTGGATGAACATGAGGTATTGAACGAAAAACGTACACTGGAAGTTGATTCGGTATTCAAGACTCTTGATGAAGCGAAGGATCGCTTAGAGGCCGAAACACGCTCCATAGCCTCTAGGTCTTCATCAAAGGTACGCGATTCAAGGACAAGTGTGCATACGTCCATTAGGTCAGAAAACGCCAAAACAAGACTATTCTATGCTGAAAGAGAGGCAAACTTGAAAAAGGAGAGGGCCCTTATAGTAGAGGAGGAGTTACTATCCCGTGCAAAGGTTGAAAGAAAACGTATGGAACTACAGGCAGATTTGGAACTATTAAAAGAACAGAAACTGTGTGCAGAAGTTGAGGCTGATATCTCCAACCATAGTGATAATCAAAGTGTAGAGCTGTCAGTTCCCAGGGAAACTACACACGAGCGTACAAGAAGGTACATAGAGGATAATTTTAGTGCCTCACAAGGAGAGAGTGACAAAAGTGTCCAGAAATCCATGAAAACTCATAATTTTGGACAAAATGAACAATTAAACAAACAAACCCATGTTACTCATAGTGTCCCAGAGAATGTTCCCTTGAGCATTTCAATAGCAACAGAGTTTTCAAAGTATTTGGCAAAGAAAGACTTGTTGTTCTCCAGATTAGTTCCGTTTAGTGATTCGCCAGAGAAGTACGTAGTTTGGAAATCGGACTTTCTACAAATCATCAGAGAAATAGGTGTGTCACACTCTGAAGAGTTAGATTTGCTTGTGAAGTGGCTTGGGCCGGAGTCCAGTAAGCAGGCAGAGTGCATCAAAGCAGCCAATACCCATGATCCAGCTGCTGGCCTTGTGAAGCTTTGGAAGCGCCTTGATGAACGATACGGGTCTCCAGAACTGGTGGTTGCATCTTTGAAGCGGAAATTGTCAGTGTTCACGAACATTACAACCAAAGATTATAAAAGGCTGTATGAACTTAGCGATTTGCTTACCGAAGTTGACTGCGCTATGAACAATAAAGCATATTCAACAGTACTTAGTTACTTTAACTCAACAACCGGTGTTAATCCAATTGTGCAAAAATTGCCATACCATTTACAAAACAGGTGGACTGTGAAAGCAACAGACTATATGAAAACCCATTCTGTAGCATTTCCCCCATTTCAAGTTTTTTGCGAATTTATTCATGAAATGAGCTCCATCTTGAATAATCCGTGTTTCATCTATGAAGACAAGAGTGTCAAAGACAAACCAAAAACCTCAAAGAACCATAACAGACAACAAACTGTGTCAAGCTTCAAAACAGAGATTCATAATCAAAGCACTGAAGGCATTGACAGTGTTTCCAAAACCGAGACTTGTCTATACCATGACGTCAAAGGCCATACATTAAACCAATGTAAAACTTTCAGAGGCAAACCTTTTAATGTTAGAAAGAAGTTCTTTAGAGACAAAAACTTGTGCTTTAAGTGTGGAGTGTCTTCAGATCACACAGCTAAAGTCTGCAAGGAGACGATGAAGTGTCAAGTCTGTGATAATTGTAGTCATCCAACAGCCTTACACATGAATGGCGGGGAGTCCAGTTACACAAATTACTCAAACAACCAACCAAACATTACTGCCGCTTGTACCAAAGTTTGTGGTCAGATGGGATCGGTGGGAAAGTCATGTGCCAAGATAGTGTTGGTAACGGTTCATTCCAGAAATAGACCCAGTCAGACGAAGCGAGTCTATGCACTAATCGACGATCAAAGCAACAGATCATTAGCAAAGTCGGAGTTCTTTGATGCCTTTCAGGAACCATACGGTGAAGTACAGTATGCATTATCATCATGTGCGGGGGTAGTGAATGCGTCTGGACGCAGAACTAAAGCAGACGATTTCATAGTGAGCAGTTTGGATGGTTCATCTTCCCTGCAACTGCCTGCACTGACAGAGTGCAACCAGATTCCAGCACTGATGGACGAAATCCCAACACCTAACAGTGCCAGACCCTACTCGCATCTTGCAGACGTGGCAAGCAACATCCCTCCAATAGATCATTCAGCAGAGATCCTATTGTTAATCGGTCGAGACCTACCTGAAGCTCACTTTGTCTACGATCAACGGACTGGTCCTAGAGGGTCACCATACGCGCAAAAGTTGAACCTTGGTTGGGTGGTCGTTGGCGAGACGTGTCTTGGAAAAGTCCATCAACCAATGATAAATGTGAAGAAAACATTTGTACATGAAGATGGCAAGGCATCTTTATTCCCTGAATGCAAGAATAGATTCAGTGTAAAGGACATACACAAAGTGACAGAAATAGGGTCAACTGTGTTTCAGACTTGTGAGAATGATGAAAGACGTGGTATGTCCATAGAAGACAAAGAGTTCCTTGGTATTATGGCGACAGAATTCAAGAAAGATACAAGAGGGTATTGGACTGCTCCGCTGCCATTTCATTCTACCAGACCAAAATTGCCGAACAACCGGAATATGGCTATTAATAGAACACACACTCTTGTAGCCACTTTAAGGAAAAACCCCACTAAGCAGAGTCACTTCATACAGTTTATGCAAAAGATGATAGACAATGGACATGCAGAAGTGGCACCGCCTTTGACATCCGAAGCAGAGTGTTGGTATCTACCTGTGTTTGGGATTTACCATCCCAAGAAACCTAGTCAGATAAGAGTGGTGTTCGATTCGTCGGCAAAATACATGGGTCTTTCTCTAAATGGCGTTCTTATGACAGGTCCAGACCTAAACAACAGCATGCTTGGTGTACTCTTAAGATTTCGACGAGAACCTGTCGCAATATCAGCAGATATACAGCAGATGTTTTATCAGTTTTTTGTTCAAGAGAAAGATAGAGACTACTTAAGATTCTTTTGGTTTAAAGACAACAATCCAAACAAGGCCATAATTGAGTACAGAATGTGTGTTCATGTGTTTGGGAACAGCCCTTCACCGTCAATAGCGACTTATGGACTTCGGGAAAGCGCAAGGTCTGTAGAAAGTGTCTACGGTACAGATGTAACCAAATTTGTCAGCCAGAATTTCTACGTGGACGACGGTTTAACATCACTACCAAGTCCTGCTGAAGCCATAGATCTGTTGGAACGAACTCAAAAGGCATTAGCTTGTGGTGGGAACCTTAGACTACACAAAGTATCATCGAACAGCCGCGAAGTCATGAACGCATTTCCAAAAGACGATTTAACTAACGAATTAAAGGATTTGGATATTGGCCAAGTAGAATTGCCTACACAGAGAAGTTTAGGTCTTAACTGGAATTTAGAGTGTGATAAGTTTACATTTGTCATCTCTAAGGACGAAAAGCCATGCACAAGAAGAGGGATTCTTTCGGTACTCAGTAGTTTGTTTGATCCGTTGGGATTCGTGTCACCAGTTGTGGTTCATGGACGCATCATTATGAGGGACATGATGATTGGATCGCCAGATTGGGATGAGCCCTTACCTGTTGACACAAGAGACAAATGGACAAAATGGTGTGAGTCCCTGAAACATCTTGAAAACTTAAAGATTCCGCGTACTTACCTTGACGGCTCATTACAAGATACTGTTCAGCAGGAAGTACATGTGTTTTCCGATGCATCTGAAAGGGCTATCTCATCTGTTGCCTATCTTAGAACTAAAGATGTAAACGGGGAAATGAGTGTCGGTTTCATTATTGGGAAATCAAAGGTTTCACCTAAGCATGGACATACAATACCGAGATTGGAACTTTGTGCCGCAGTAATGGCAGTTGAATTAGCAGACATTATTTCTGACCATTTACATTTACCCATAGAAAACATGAGATTTTACTCAGACAGTCGCGTAGTGCTCGGATACTTGTGCAATAGGGTGAGACGTTTTCATGTATATGTAGAGAACCGCGTCAGCAAAATTCTCAAACGTACCATGTCGAATCAGTGGAGTCATGTCGTGTCCAAGGAAAATCCAGCTGATTTAGGTACACGACCCACGCCTGCGGAATGTCTTCAGGACAGTATTTGGCTTAAAGGTCCTAGTTTCCTATTCTCCGAAAATACTAGGTCGGATGAAGTCTACAATCTACAGGTACCAGAGCAGGACCCTGAGGTTCGTCAAGAAACATGTTTGAAAACAAACGTCATAGCACAGAACGCTATTAGTACTAGTGGTTTTGAGAATGTGTCGCGTTGGGAAAGACTAGTAAACGCCATAGTTGTATGGAAGAGACTCTTACGGCGGCGTTATAATGCAATTCACAGTGTAAGTGATCCAATAGATTCTCCAGTATCTGACTTACAAACTTGTGCCAGAACATTCATTTTTTCAACTGTTCAGCAAGAAGTCTACAGGGACGAAATTCATTCCATCCAGAGGACAATGCCCATTTCAAAGAAGAGTCCTATAGTAGGTTTAAATCCATATGTTGATGAGGATGGTTTACTCAGAGTTGGTGGTCGCCTACAACATTCTGACTTAAAGGTTATAGAGAAGAATCCAATTATACTGCCAGGAAGACACTGGGTTTCCAAGTTATTAGTGTACTTTTACCATGAGCAGGTTAAGCATCAGGGACGACAGTTTACAGAGGGTGCTATTCGTTCAGCCGGGTTTTGGATTACTGGGGTCAAGCGTCTTATTGGGTCCATAATCCATCATTGTGTGAAATGTCAAAAACTAAGAGGATCCCTAGGGTTTCAAAAGATGTCGGATTTGCCAGAAGATCGGTTAGTTCCCGGTCCACCATTCACTTCAGTCGGACTGGATTGTTTCGGTCCATGGGAAGTTACCAGCAGGCGTACAAGAGGAGGCGCGGCTAAGAGCAAGCGTTGGGCTGTCTTATTTACCTGCCTGACGTCACGCGCGGTCCATATCGAAGTAATTGAGGAGCTAAGCAGTTCCTCATTCATAAACGCGTTGCGTAGATTCACCAGTATAAGAGGGAAAGCCAAGTTATACCGCTCCGATCGTGGGACCAATTTTATTGGGGCGTTGGATGACCTGGGAGTCAACGTAAGCGTTGGTGTTAAACAATATCTAGATCGCGAAGGGGCAACATGGCTACTCAATCCTCCACATTCTTCGCATCGAGGAGGCGTTTGGGAGCGAATGATTGGCGTTACGCGTAGGATTCTTGATTCGTTGTTACTTGACATTCCTGGAGGAGGCTTAACGCATGAAGTCCTTGTAACATTCATGTCTGAAGTGTCGGCAATTGTAAACTCTAGACCGCTAGCGCCGTTATCAGCAGACTGTTGTAACCCAATACCATTAAGTCCGTCCTTACTTCTAACGCAGAAAAGTGACTGTATTGTGGACGTAGTGATTCCATCTGATATTAAGGACATGTATAAAGCCCAGTGGAAACGCGTACAAATACTATCGGAACAATTTTGGAACAGATGGCGATCTGAGTTCCTTCAAACACTTCAAATTCGTAGGAAATGGATATCAGAACAACGTGAATTAAAGACTGGCGATGTCGTTCTTCTTAGAGATAAGCAAACCGCGAGAAACTCATGGCCAATGGGTCTAATCGTGAGTGTTTCATTAAGTAAAGACAATCTTGTGAGAACCGCGGAAGTGCGCGTAATAGGAAACAATGGGAAATCTACGGTTTATGAACGTCCAGTCAGTGAAATGGTGGTACTCATTCCATCATAAGTAATCTAGTTGTGATAAACAATGTGCAAAGACACAATTTAGTTATCATATTTAGTGAGTGACAATATGTTTGATAGTCATTTGTGATGTTTTTGCAAGTACTAGTCATTTTGTAAATGTTTTTGTGAACTTACTATTTACTGACAGGTAGTCCGTGATAGTGTTTTCAAAACATTTTTGAAATTTGGGTTGAGAACTAGAATTATAGTCATATATTGTATATGTAGCCACATGTTAAATCATACATTTAGCAAGATTGTTCTTAGTTTGAGGTAGTCCTGCCTTAGTATTTTGATAACAGTTAGTTATTTCTGTGTTAAGCTTAATTATCGTCATAATTTTTGTATACTTATCGTTATCTTCACTATATAGAGGTATGGTTTGTTAAACCAGGCGGGGAGTGTTCTGTAACAGGTTACAGAATTCTTCTTGTTTCGTTTGATAAATTTTTGAGTACGAAACTTCGAGTTATTTTCAGAGTTGTATTTAGTACAACTTAAATAGTTGTGGTAAGTACGATTTCGTTAACTCTTCTTTCGAGGAGATTGTGCATCCTTTTTCCTCATGTCTTTAAACGAGCACATTTGAGTCGATTTTACGCTCTTGAATTCTAGCAAGCCATGGTTAATCATAGAGTAAGTCAAGACCACAATATTTTCTTATGATAATAGTACGTCCATTTAATATGTGTGTGTTATAATTTGTCGATGACAGAGTGTATTTTGTTAGTTTATGGTGTTAAACGGTTCTGTCATTGGTTTTCGCCTTTGCTCAGCGCTAAGCCTAAATCTCGCCTAAACCTTTGAAATCATTGTAATGTGAATGACTGGTCACTTCACAGTGTATGGCATAGTGTGTAGCGTGCTCGAGTACTGGTTTCGCACAACAAATATGCAATTTAAAGGCCGTTGACTGATTAGAGTTTTTTCCTTGTATTTTTCAGTTTTATTACCGCATTAAAGACAGTAAAGCTATCGCACTGGTTGTTGTTGGTCACGTGCAAGCATATTGTCGTTATGATATTCAAAGATGTGAACATGTTGTCTTTTCTATTAGAATAGTTTGACACTTCAATAAGTATATGATAATCAGTATTCACCAAAACGGTATTAACTCTATGTTTTCAACAAAAAAACGTTTTAACATCAAAATCAAGTTTTGTCAAATTGATATTTAAATAACAAAATCATAAAAAATAAATTCAAATATGTTTATTTAAGGTTGTTAGTAAAATAAACTATGACGACTTTTTTGATTTAGCTGTTAATTATTAAACCTTTCCGAAAATTAAATGCTCAATATGTCAAGACTACTTACACGAGAGAAAACGAACATAAATGTAAAGTGAATATGAAGAACAATTCTTAAGTCAAAACAGTTGATCTAGAAAGACGACATCGGAATCAATTTCGAAATCATAGACCTCTTACTGGGGATGGAGTTACTGGAAAGTTGCCGGATGATTTTAACAAATACTCTTGAATGTGCCAGTGTTTAGTTTTGAAATTTGGATGTGTGGTGAAAATGTGAGTTAAAGGATAACCTTCGTATCACAAGTAAGTTGGGTTATAATACGGTTTGTTTGTTCGCAATTTATGATCTTCTCCCGTTTCATTTCATGTATTGATAAGACAATGGAGGCTGAATTTGACAGCCAATAGTTATACGATGTACGGTTTTAAGACAATTCGTTTATTCAGATCTATGTCTTTGTTTACTACTCAATTAAAACCTTAATGCTAATACACGATCATTGACGAAAAAGTACTCGTGTTTTTTTTTCAACAAATATTAATAAAAATAGCTGTTTTCACAAATATCGTCAAAATTTCAAGCCGATTCTTACATATGAAAACATTTACAAATCCTTGCAAATTTACGCGTTATGTCACTTACTCTTTTTTTCAGAAGAATATTCTTATAATATGAAACATATTCAATAAAGAAAATGCACTGTCAATCCAAACATTGACTTAAGGATTGCTATTTCGAGGAAAATCGTCCCACTTTCAAGCCGTTCCTTTCATATGAACGCATTGACATATCCTTGTAAATTCACGCGTTAAGTCACTAATTCATTTTTTTCAAATGGCTATTCTTATAATATGAAAAATATCCAGTATAGAAAATTCACTGTCAATCCAAACAATGACTTAAGAATCATTTATTTCAAGGAAAATCGTCCAAAGTTCAAGTCGTTCCTTTCATATGAACAGGTTTACGCAATGACAAATCCATGCAAATTCACGGGTTAAGTTATTAATTTATCTTTTTTCAAATTGATATTCTTATAAAATGAATCATATTCAATAAAGAAAATGCGCTGTCAATCCAAACAATGACTTTAGGATCGTTTATTTGAAGAAAAACACCAATTCTAACCAGCGATCGTTCTTCACGCCCTTTACATGGCGCATTCAGTGGATCACGAGTGACGTCACAGCAAAGGGAAGTAAGTCATACGAACTTTTATTAATCGGTGCGCTATGACGGTGATTTATGACGTAATGCGTTATGCTAAAATGTTGCAAATAATTTCAATGTGATTCTTTTACTTCATATTTTAATTTTATGAAATAAACCCAACCTGTACATATGACCTTTAAGGATGATCTTTGTCGCACAGTTCATTAAATTGTTCAGGGGCATGTACTTTAGACTCTGCTATTGTTTAGAGAAGGACCAATTCTGAATGTCACACGAGAAAATTGGACAATATAATAATACATTTCCGGTTTTCATAACAGTTTATCTATAATAATGTAATAATGACAAAAACACGATTTTCGAACCAGTCCTTGGAGAAAATGTGTGTTGTAAGTTGTTTCGTTATATTGTCCGTTGAACGTATTTGTTTGTTTGTTGTTGTTGTTGCGGTTGTTGTTTTAGGGTTTAACGATTGTTCTACATCCGCAGTCAACATAAGCCAAAGCACAGTATATGAAATACGAGAAGTTATCAAATAGTTCAATAAATTTACAAACAAAAAATAAAGATGACCAAAACACTGTAAAACATAATGCCTGCTAATATATAGAATATAGGACTTACTTCTACCACCGACTATCCAGGAGCCTGGATAGGGCACTGGCTGCCGGATGTGGATGTAAAACTGTCGAAAACGGCACTAACCGTTTATCTAACCAACACAATCACGATTTGTGTTGAGCTGCCCAAAGTGTAAATCATACGAGAAAGGAAATCAACTACCACACAACATCGTGCATACTTGATCCGTTATTATTTATGTGGGATTTATATCCTGAGGCAATTCGATCCTTCCATAAAAATGGTGCAGATACATGAGACATCTCTACATTGGCTTCAAATGTCAACACGATCAACTTTAACTATCTCTCTACAGGAATTCTATAACTTAGCTTTGTAACTGTAAGATGGAAGATGAGATATTTCATCATATCCTCACAGTTTTTGCTTGTTTTATTTGTTTGATTAGGGTTTTTTCTACCGTGTCAACATTTAATCAGTTGTGTTGAGATACCCGGTTCATCATGAGTTGTGGAAAACCTCTTACTTAGCTGCCCATACGGAACGGTCAAGATGGGAAGGAGGATCGTCATTCTGTTTTCCCGCAGTTTAAACTTTAATTTCATGCGTTATAAAGATATGGCAAACACTTGTCAGTTTATTAACCCTTTCCCAAACAATAACGGCATTTGACTACTTTTTGCAGACGACTTTAAAAAACATTGCGGGCATAGGAGAAATTGCTCGTAACGAGCAAATTTTCCTTTTCCCACAAGGTTTCCATTCTTTCTGAAGATTATTTTTCAATTTCATCATTTTTTGAAATGTCGTCTGCAAACTCTTTCAATTTGGGACAGTTGGACGTTTGTTGTTTGGGAAAGGATTAAACGGCTGCGATTGGCTGTCTAAAAATATCACATGTTTAACCGAATTTATCACCATCTTGTGGAATAAAAGAAAAGCCTTTAAACATACGAATCTATTAATTTACATTGAGATCGAAAGCGATAGGTATAAGTCACACATACAGACCGTTCGAATATAAGACTATCAAAGTTCTAAAACTCTTCAATTGTATTTTGTTACAGATACCTGTGGTACTTTAAGGAAAGTTGAGGAACCATTGAAGCCAAGTTTCGAGTGATTTCCTTTTTCGACATAGTGATACCAAAAATATTCTATTAAAGTGCGCCAGTGTGAGTCTTACTGCTTTGACTTTTGGAATTATATCCAGTTTTTTTTTCTATTTTTTTTGTCTTGTTTACATCGTGCCAACATCAGACACATGCATATCCCAAACTAATAAAAATTTCTAGATAAAAACTAGAAGGGATCAAGACGCTACAATCCCATCAGTTAACTTTGCGACTCTACCTGCCTTGTTGCGGTAATGCATGCTACTGGAAGGAGAAGAACTGTTGATTCTATATCTGCTTCTTTCGATCGGACCATTTGGGGCAGGCAATTAAATTTTGATTTTATTGGGATTAAAGCCGCTTTTAACAAGTAAGACGAAACTACGGGCAGTGATACAGCATACAGCATACAGGTCTATTGCAGCTGGCGAACTTGAGTTTTTTCTCACACTCACGCTTCTATGTCCAGATAACGATGTCCGTCCTTAACCCTTTACCAAACTTTTCGACTGTCCTAAATTGATAGAGTTTGCAGACGACATTTCAAAATGTGATGAAATTAGAAAATAATCTTCTGATAGGGTAGATAACATTGTTGGAAAGGAAGAAATTGCTCGTTACGAGCAATTTCCTCCTTTCCCACCATGTTTTCCAGTGTCGTCTGCAACACGCTGGTAAAATGTCGTTATTGTTTGGTAATGGGTTAACGTAATGTTTGGTCATCCATTGACTGATATGGCCTGTGATAAGACAGTGGAGGGGAGGGGTCGAGCGAAATTCTAGATTTTAATGACATCTTGTCTAGCTGACACGCTGCCGTACATGTATGTCTATAAAACGGAAACTTTACACGGCAAATACCGAGCTCGGAATTATGGGAGATGGTTTAATGCACGTGGAATTATTGATATATTTTTACAAGTGCACACGTATCTTTTCTGATCTTGAGAGCGATTGATTCGGTCAACTTTTTGGAGGTTATTGTGATGATTTTTACGTGAAAAAGCTTTGTGAAAGGAGGAAATTGTCCAATACTAGCAACCTTTTCTCCTATCTTAAAGTTTGTTCCAAAACTTCTGTGTTTTCCACTCTTTGTGATAAAAGGAGTAAATTGCCAAATACTAGCAACCTTTCCTTCTTTCTTAAAGTTTGCTCACAAACGTCTTTGTTTTAACTCTTTGTGCTAAAAGGAGTAAATTGCCAAATACTAGCAACCTTTCCTTCTTTCTTAAAGTTTGCCCACAAACGTCTTTGTTTTAACTCTTTGTGATAAAAGGAGTAAATTGCCAAATACTAGCAACCTTTCCTTCTTTCTTAAAGTTTGCTCACAAACGTCTTTGTTTTAACTCTTTGTGATAAAAGGAAAAAATTGCCAAATACTAACAACCTTTCCTTCTTTCTTAAAGTTTGCTCAGAAACGTCTTTGTTTTAACTCTTTGTGCTAAAAGGAGTAAATTGCCAAATACTAGCAACCTTTCCTTCTTTCTTAAAGTTTGCTCAGAAACGTCTTTGTTTTAACTCTTTGTGCTAAAAGGAGGAAATTGCCAAATACTAGCAACCTTTCCTTCTTTCTTAAAGTTTGCTCACAAACTTCTTTGTTTTAACTCTTTGTGCTAAAAGGAGGAAATTGCCAAATACTAACAACCTTTCCTTCTATTCTAAAGCTTGTTCCCAAACTTCTTTGTTTTCCACTCTTATTTGTATCAAAGTTCATTGATAAACTTACATTTGATATTATTTTCGAAAATCTTATTTGCTTATTCATTTTGATCCTTTCATTTTACATTCTACATGTTCTAAGTAACGATTTTTTTACAGTATTCCACGGAGGTCTACGAAACAGGAATTTTGACCATTAGCTGACGATAACACATGAACTAGACAGTGTTATCAACCTGTTGGATATAGACCCAGATGTAAAACACATTGGCAAAAACTTAAAAAAAAAAAAAAACCTCTCAGGGATATTTATTACATTATACATAAAATACATATACCTTTCATACATCATTCTAAGATGGCGACTTTTCAAGTGTTGGATTACTGCTTATTTGTATCGGTGCTACTGATATCGGCCTTGGTGGGCATTTATTACATCGTGAAAGAGAAATGGGCACCCAAAGTAGCAACTTCCGACGATATTTTGATGGGTGGACGGGAGATGGCGGTATTTCCGGTTGCCATGTCGCTGATCGCCAGCTACATGTCCGCCATCACGGTACTCGGCATACCCACGGAAATGTACGCGTTTGGTTCCCAGTACTGGCTCGTCTGTTTATCCGGGTTACTCACCTACCCGGTAACATGTCATGTGTTCTTACCGTTCTTCCACGGCATGCAGCTTAACAGTGCTTACCAGGTATGTGTGAATTAACATGATTCGTTAATCAATGTGAAATGAGCCATCGCGCTTGTCAGCGCTTCTATGGAAAACCCCGATTTTAAACGCAAGAATTCTTTCTCGGCTATTCATTCGACAACAGCAGTTAAATATTTTTCTAAAGCTCGCGTAACGAAGGTATTCAAAATTATCATCTGTTATTTCCGCGATGTAAATGATCTATATCTTTCCTGGCCTTAATCGGGTTTCGAACTCAAGAACAGCCGTATGTTATTCGAGTTTGGGATAGTTCGAGGTATCGAAGGACGGTTATTCTGACCCAGATAGGACACCGTACGAAGGATGATAAATGTTATTCTCCTTTTCAGTACCTGGAACTCCGGTTTAACCGAACTACCAGATTCCTGGCGTCGGGCATTTTCTCTATAGAGATGGTATGGTATTTCATATCAATTATCATTTAACTGTAATGTTTATTAATGATTCACTCATAAGAGGTATTGCCAAAATAGTAGACAACATCTGATAATAATCATATTGTATAAGAGATCTTGTAGTAATAGGCAGAAATAAGTTTGATAAAATAGGGTCCTGTGTGTGATAAGCAATTTCTCCTTTTGTTCTTTGGCTGACCTTACTCAGATGTGTTGGGATATCAGTTGTATACTTGAGGGAAAGTAAGATATGCCAACAGTTAAGAAAGTCGTTGCAACCATGGACAATCGCTTCCAAGTTGACATGATAACGCCTGCTGTCAGAAACTGCGCTAGTCGCATGCGACAAGAAATAAAGGTTATTTTCCTTTTAATTTTTGGTAGACGCAAACGATAAAAGTGAGAAATTCGCTTTGTGTGCACTATACTATTATTTGAGATTTAGTTTTAATGAGGAAGAAGGCGAATTTAGATTGACACACCAGAGCAAATGTAGTAGTTTTTGACTTATTGTGCGTGTAGGCTAAATAGACTTGTTTTGAAGACAACTGTCCTTGAAATCTATTTGTTAATGATATACAACAGTTTTATATATTATATATATCATATATAAAAGTATATATAAAGAATCTATCGATTCATATAATAAAAGGAAAGAAAAAAGCATGCGTTGTTATAGAACGTGTCCTTGATGTACCAGATATGATCCCAAAGTGTGTTTAATTGTTTTATAAAATATCCACAGCACTTTATTTGGAACAAATTACTGGCGAGGAAAACACATCGATGTTAAGCAGTAGGTGAAAGTGTGTGGTTCTTGTCACCGGTTGCTTCAAAAAAACAAAACCCTGGTATTTATGTTTTACTTGAGATTAATTAAAACGTTAATTGTATCGGCGCCTCGTGGGTATAATTCCGTTTCGTCTGTTACAGGTATTGTACATGGCCGTGGTGTTATATGCCCCTTCATTGGCGTTAAATCAAGGTAACCAATGTGTTCATTAAATCCCTATACAAAAAGCTTTTATTCATCTTTGTTTCCTAGCTAAGCCGTTTACAAAAAAAGTGGTCGTATGATAACTCTCTTGAAAGACTCTACGATTTGTTTGCCTTAGAAATAAAGGAACAACATACCTGCGTGTAATTTATCTTTTGACAAAGAAAATTGTCAATCGACACATAACACTTGCAGACCAAAGTATTTTATCACCTAACCTGTCCAAAACAAATGATCAACACTATGTATTGTGCAAACTTTGTCTACAACACATTTTCTCTACAAATCGTAAATGGCAAATCTGATTATACACGAATTGAGGGATATTTAACTAAAGCATTTTTATTTGTTAGAAATATTAAGTATATCTTATTATGAACCAACTGTCATCGGTTCCATGGTGTAATGGTTAGCACTCAGGACTCTGAATCCTGCGATCCGAGTTCAAATCTCGGTGGAACCTTATAATTTCTCTTTAGTTTGTATTAAATCATATGCAGACGCAGGCTCGATCACTTACTGTCCTCGTTCTTTTAACCCTTTACCAAACGCCAAATTTTGACTGTCCCAAATTGAAAGAGTTTGCAGATGACATTTTAAAAGGTGATGAAATTGAAAACTAATCTTCTGATATGGCAGAAAACAATGTGGGAAAAGGGGAAATTACTTGTTAAGAGAAAGTTCTCGCTTTCCTACAATGTTTTCCAGGGTTGTCTGCAACAAACTGGTCACATGTCGTTATTGTTTGGTCAAATAGGCAAATTGAATTGATGTGTGAGAAGTAAGGTTCCAACGAGATTGGATCGCAAGATTCAAAGTCCTGAGTGCTAACCATTACACCATGAAACCACAATATTTAGCTTTCTTTTCATATAATTCAAATGATACCCACATATTTAATATACAGTGAACCCTCGTTTATCCGGACCCCGATTATCCGGATGTCTCGCAATCCGAACGAAATTGTAAGGGAACGGAATTATTGGACCAGTTTGTTGCAGACGACTTTTGAAAACATTGTGGGTAAAGGAGAAATTGCTCGTGACGAGCAATTTCTCCTTTTCCCACAATGTTTTCTGCGATATCAGAAGATTATCTTTGAAGTTCATCACGTTTTGATATGTCTTCTGCAAACTCTTTCAATTTGGGACGGTCGACAATTTGGCGTTTGCTAAAGGGTTATAAGTATATACCGCTCATACAGACCGTTTATGTTTTAATGTGAATAAGAACATGCTCTGCTTCATTAGTCCGGATTATTCGGTAAACCGGACATTTTGGTGAGAACGGACATGTTCGGATAAACGAGGGTTCACTGTATATGATTAAACATGAATTAATGCGAGGATGAATCACAAAGGCCACACATTAAACCGTGTTTCTGCTTAACCGATGTATTGAAAAGGCGTTAGACTATGACAATGTCAGAAATTCATACATTCACAGCATATTGTCTCGGTAAGTAACATTCAAATGTTTGTTTTAGTACGCTAACATGCAGATGCACTAATCAGATTAAGGGAATGGAACCTATAATTCAGATCTACATGTTTATTGATAACCCTACATCACTTCATCGGGTTATGTATCTTGTTAATCTCGTTTGATTTTCCCTTGCAAATAAATGTAAAACACGACTTTGCTCTTTTCTTGTATCAATTCTAAAGTTTACGTCATTACATACACATTAACCCATTACGAATTAATAACACTATATAACCACTTTGTTGCAGACGACTCTTGAACACATTGTAGGAAAAGGAAACAAATTGCTCGTGACGAGCAATTTTTCCTTTTCCCACAATGTTTTCTGCCCTATCAGAAGATTATTTTCCAATTTCATCACATTTTGAAATGCCGTCTGCAAACTCTTTCAATTTTAGACAGTCGATAAATCTTGCGTTTGGTAAAGGGTTAATTGGTTTATCTAATTACTTCAGTGACGGGCCTGTCTCTGTGGGGATCCATCCTTAGTGTAGGAGTTGTCGTCACATTCTATACATCAATGGTAAGATTTGCAGTCAAACGTTATTCTTGTGATGGTAATCATTCATTGTATTGCTGAAAGCCATTGGCGTAGTTATTTTCAACTAAATTCCTCCGCTTCCTATATAAGCGATGAGGACTATTTTTCACGGGCGTATTCTTGTTACGGGGAACACCTGAAATTGTTAAACGGAAATTGACATATCCTCCCGCTTGATACTACCAATATGTCTGCATAGAGTGTTGGATCGATTTGACCATGTGTATTGTTTGTCATAATCGTACCGATTCATACCAGCACACCTAAACCATTAGATACATGTTACAGAGGTATATCTAATTGGTTTAATAGGAACGTAACACCATACGGATATTATTTAGTGTTAGAAATGAACATTCGCTGTATCTGTGCTTACCCCAATTCTTGTATGTATTGCTGAACGGATAGCGTGTGGTCCACTGGACGGATTCGTTCCAGATATACACCTGTCCAATATGTTGTTTCATAGTCCTGAGTAAATAGCTGATACTTGCCTCTCAATTGCTTTCAAATTCCTAGCAATATGTTACCTTTTGCCCACAGCAGGGTACTCTATAGGCACATCTTCATCATTTTCTTTTTAGGCTACATGATAGATCGGTCCCGGTGAATGGTTTATTGTATACGTGTATTTACATACATTCATGATATTTATTGCATTATATCATAAAATGTTATATAGCAATTTTAACAAACATTTTAACAAAGACATGGATTTACAGAAGAGCTTTTCATTCAGTTAAAGGTGTTATTCAATTGGATTTCGTTGAGCATAATACATATACTTTGACAGATTAAAAATTGTTTTCTTAGAAGGATTTGATAGACGCTGATATAGTCATTCTTCATTGGTTGTTGTTATGCAAATGATTTATTCACAATATATTTGCATTGGTTGTTGTTCCAATATTGGAACTGTAGTTCTTGCACTTGAGTTAAATTCACAGAACATTTTCGGCGAAGTATCTTAATTTTCAAAAACTTATTATTTCTAATGTGACCATATACAGACATGGTATCCTTCTCAGCCAAATTATTCATAAAGGTTACAACGCCTGCCTCGTCAAAAGGTTCATTAACAAACAAAATATGTCTCTGGATAATTACCCCTCCCCCATACATATATATTTAAATAATATAAGTTCAAATTGACAGTCAAACTGCATTTCATGTACAAAACATAATCAAAGTTTCAGCCAAACTAGGTTTTCAACCGGAACTACGACCCGGAAGTACTTTAAAGACATGTGTGAGATGACTAGACTTGGAACCGACCATGTATCGAATATAGAGGCTGGCATGGTACAAATCTTCCAGGCAGGTTAACTGGTACAAGCTCCACTATGCTCCACAATAAAGATAACGGACAGCCTACACATTCTGAGCGATTTGATTGGCCATATTGCAACGTTCCAAAATACGACAACAACATCAAGAACGATACGGTTATTTCCCCTGAATCATAGCTTTTTGATTTTCGAAGAAGACAGGACTTTATCATACTTTTATTATCCATTGATTTGTATTAAATGATTGTCAAATTTCAAATTCAAACCATTTTGAACAATATTTCCGTGAAGGAAACTTTGTGTCACGGCTAACTGTTTGTTTGAACCGGCAAAAGTTCATCTCTAAGGACAGGATGCTGTTTTCCTTCCTTCCGTTACCAGCCAGTTTTTTACCTGGTAGACTTATACCATACCGGTCTCTACATTCGATGGATGAGAGAATGGTTCCCAGTCTATCGGACAGGATCCTGGCTGGTAACGGAAGGAAGGAAAACAGCATACTGTCTGCTTTGATTTTCACAAACACAAAACAATGACTCAGGGGAAAACTGTGTAAAAACTGTGTAAAAACCGTTTATGTTGCTTCTTGAAGTCATTGTTGATTATTGGAATGTTGCATTCCGTTCATTCAAAACGCTCAGAGTTTATAGGCTGTCCGTTGTCAATCTTGTAGAACATAGTGGTGCCGGTAGACAGCGGAGAACCAGTTTATGAGTTGACCTGTGTCATTAATGACGTCACTTCCTGTATTTCAGGGTGGACTGCGTGCGGTGTTATGGACGGATACATTCCAGACGAGTGTCGTCATTTCCGGTCTGATCGCCATTATAGCGATTGGTTCTCAGCATCTGGGTGGCATCACGAAAGTCTGGGAAATCGCACAGGCTGGTGGGAGAATAAACTTTTGGGAGTAAGTAAGATGATCACAACGATATCGTACACACATCAACCATTGTAACAGTCGATTTACTTAACCTTTAACCAAACGTCAAATTTTCGACTGTCCCAACCAAATTGAAAGAGTTATATAATCACTTTGGTGTCTGACTAAAGGTAGAACATCTACAATCCACCTTTTAAAAACTAATTCCTTCCTCGGATTCGGATTCGGTGTAAAACGAATAGTTCCGACACCGACCGATGTATACCGAAGACGACCGAAGCAATCCGACACAAGAGAGAGTTTTGAAATGATGGATTCTTGGTATTCTACCTTCAACAAACGTTATTCAAGGTCGTCTGCTAAAAACTCGTGAATTCTCATTATTGTTTGGTAATGGGTTAAAAACCACAAACAAACAAATGTGTCTATCTAGTTTCAGCCCGAGTCCATTTATCCGTTGCACATTTTGGGGCCTTACTATTGGAAGTTTTATAGGTCAGCTGACCATCTACGGAGCAAATCAGACGATGTTACAGAGATACATGAGTATCAAAGACGTGAAGAAATCCCAATTGTAAGTTACATAGAATAACGTATATATAGCTAGAGTCAAACGTCTCTACCTTCATTTATAAAAAGAAAATACACAGATGGGAAGCAACAAACACCTAACCATACACACTATCACCCACTCCTTCTGGATGTACAGCTCAAACCAGACAATGACGCAAATATATGAGGTTACCCTTTACCACACGTCAAACTTTCGACTGTCCCATATTGAATGAGTTTGCAGACGACATTTCAAAATGTGATAACATTGTAAAATAATCTTCTGATGGGCAGAAAACATTGTGGGAAAAGTAAACATTGCTCGAGAAATTACATCGCTTCGCCACTTACAAGCTAGATCATACGTTTTAAGGAAATTATACTGCCTCAAGTATACCATTTTGGAAACAAATATCCATGTAGATACAATGTACATTCAATTTCAATACATTCATTTTGTACATTCATATCTGTTCACAGAGCACTGTATGTCAGTATGCCAGTAACTATGTTGTTGGTTGCCCTGGTGTGTGTCGCTGGATTGGTTATCTATGCTTTGTGATAAAATTGGAAAATGATCTTCTGATAATGGAGAAAACATTGTACAGGAAAAATTGCTCGTCACGAGCAATTTCTCCTTTTCCCACAATGGTTTCAAGAGTCGTCTTCAACAAAGTGGTTAAATTTCGTTATTGTTTGGTAATGGGTTAAAGTCTATACTCGTATTTATATATGTGTTCACTCGCACAGCTTCTCACCAACACTATTATCATGTTCTGCCATCGATGTACTAATTTTTTTTCGTAAAAAGTACTTAGTGCCTTATACATTTAATTGAACTGAATTGAATTAAATCTTGAGAAAACCCATCGGCATTTCGTAAATCGATCGGGATACCTCACATGGAAATCACATGTTGCACAATTTATATCTGTTCACAGGGCCCTGTATGTAAGTCTCCCAGTAACTATGTTGTTGGTAGCCCTGGTGTGTGTCGCTGGATTGGTTATCTATGCCACATTTCACGACTGTGATCCACTATTGGATGGGAAACTCATATCACGTGACCAGGTAGGTGTTTTGGCGGGAAAATTGTATCAGTGAAAACAACTGGTCACTTGATACATATGTTTTTCTATCACATTGCGTGTCATGTTGTTGTATTATGCAGGAGAGGGACTCAATTAGCGTATAGCATCCGTCACATTCCAATAGTAAAAATAGTTTACAATAAAATATGTTTAAACTTAACTAAATGGTCATTCAAGCTTATACGTTTACAACTTTCGATCATTAGGTTCGGTGTCGGTTTAAAAAAAAAGTGTAAGCAGCATACCTTTCTCCCAACCTTGTAGATAATTTCTTTGGTCATAGTCGTTTTTTAAAAGAGTAACAGAACTTTCATAACAAGACGATTACAAAATCTGTCAAGGCTGCTAATGGTTTTTATAGAAAATGTTTTGTTAGATAATTTACGGTCGATGTACGTCGTTGTTCAAAGTTTTGAGCAACTGTTAAAGTCCGTAGGATTTTCATTTAACGAATTATTCATATCGTTTTTCATTAATAGTAGATTGTTGATATATTTGTTCGATTCACACCAGCGCCACTGTCTTTGAGAATACCCTTTGACAAGACATCTCAGAGCCCTAGTTTAGACCTCGTGAATTCTCGGAAAGCCGTTATATAACTTAACAAAATATTGACACATCTTTTAACCTCATACATTAATTAGATGATATTTTCTGTTGCAGTTATTGCCCTATTACGTGATGGAAGCTTTAGGTTACATACCCGGTGTTCCTGGACTCTTCGTGGCCTGTATATTTAGTGCTGCTCTAAGGTAATAAACCTTGATTGGTTTTCTTTTGTTCCGTTTAATTTTGTTTAAACGCATCTCTGTTTTAGCCAAATTTTCGACTGTCCCAAATGGAAAGAGCATGCAGACGACATTTCTAAATTTGATGGAATTGAAAAATAATCTTCTGAAAGGGTAGAAAACATTGTGAGAAAAGGAGGAATTGCTCTTAACGAGCAATTTCTCATTTTCTTGCAATGTTTTCCAGAATCGTCTGCATCAAACTTGTCAAATGTCGTTATTGTTTGGTAATGGGTTAACGCATCTCTTTATTTAATCTGATACTCATACCACCATGAAATTCCACATTTGAATGCGCCCTTGGTCAAATCCAGAATTATTTTTCTAAGATATTGAAAAAAACAAATCCTAGTTGAAATGATGTGCCGTTAATTAGACAGCCGTGCAGAGAAGCTATAAAATTTGTTTTTTTTGACATATCCGAATACAGTCTCTTACCAAACTTTTCTCTTCTGTTATCAGCGTTGTTGTTAATGTTGTATCTCTTACCTAAGTTTTCTTTTCTGTTATCAGTATTGTTGTTTTTGTTTTTATTGTTGTTGTTGTTGTTTTTGTTGTTGTTGTTAATTCAGCAGGTGCGTTGAAGACGAGTCGATATAAAAGTAATGGTAAACAAGTGTTAGGGCTTCATAAAGATACATTGTTTTTTAATTCAAGACCAGTACTACATTTTGATTGGCAACGACATTGTGTTCATAAATCAATGATCCAAAGAGAGATTCGCAGTGCCGGAAATATTAAAGCTCAAACATAGTGCCTCCATTCATATTCTATCGAATTAAGACATAGAAATAATGGAAACACAAAACAAAAAATAAAACAAGACAAAAACACACACACAACTGTTATAGTATGGATGCTACAAGTGTCGTCTTGTAGCAGACTAGATACGCACCAGTGACCATACAGCATGCACTGCTTACTTTCTGGTCACTCGTTAATGTACAGTCAGTTAGTCAACACGAATTATACGTTATAGTTAGAACACGCCTGTCGTTCTTTATTTATTCCCATACCCTCTACGTACTCACAACATTGGACTAAGCACTACACAGTGAACCTTTACAACATTACACCAACAACAAGAATATGTTCAGTGCTTTAACTATCGTATATTTTAGCTCGGTTTCGTCGTGCCTGAATGCTCTCTCCATCACAATTCTGGAAGATTTCATCAAACCGATTCTAGAAAGTCGTGGCCGTCATATACAGCCTAGTTCCGAGGCACAGCTCGCTAAAACGCTCGGTGAGTTGATTATAATCTACGTGTAGTACAACAGATGATATCGTACATTGAATGATATCGAGGGATCAATGCAAGACTGTAGTAAGTAAACATGAAGCACTTACTGTAGTCTTGCATTGAAACCTCGATATTGAAGATCGAAGATGAATTTCAATTTGTTATGATACACCCAATCAAATTTTAGTTAAAGGTGCTTGTTCACAGATGTGAAAAAAAAATGGAAGTTGAAAGTTATTTTCTTGAAAACTGCCCTCCAGCTGCAATATTTAATAATACACACTGAAGAATCGCCATTGGAAGCAAAATAAGATTGTCTTTACTCTTTAAAGTGTGTATACAGTGAATTTACACGTACTTTAATCCAAACGCGTTCAATCGCTTTTGAAATCTTCTGCATATTTACTGTACGTTCTTAGATAAACCGACGCTTCCTGAATAAATGATGCTTTCAGTGGCTACGTTTAATCGTATTGTATATCAAACAACGATACAAAACTGTATTGTTTCACGACATTTTGTTTTGACTTTATTCTTTCCTTTGTCAACAAGCACCTTTAAGAGTGTCAATCTTAACAATGATACAAAGCGATCTGACTAAGTTCTCATATGACGTACCATGGGGGTTGAAACTTGCAGCAGCAATTTATTGTCAAACAGTGAAACATTGGAACAACTTTGAAAACCTAACATAGTGGGATTGTCTTTTAAAAGGGAACTAAATTCAGGCCAAATAGTTAAACAATAATTTGTAAACAAGCTAAATAGTGCAAACTTTTATTCAATGAACACAACAACTAAAATTGATGATGAATATAATTAAGTTGTATAAGACAAATTTCTCTGGTTTTAAAGGACAATAGTCCTATGAAACTCCACGTCAATGCTCATCGGAATGAACTATTTAGCATCGACTTATCTTGCAGATTCTTCATTAATCCCATTTATTATATCATGGTGTCGATTGTTTCACTACGCATAACGTCATAGCATCTGCTTCACTCGAAGAGAAACTTGTATAGCATTAAAGGTGCTTGTACCCAGATGTTAAGACAATTTGGTAGTTGAAAATAATTTTCTTTAAAACTGCACAACAGCTTACTGTTTATGATACGCATTGAAGAATAGTCATTAGAAGCAAAATGCGATACTTCTTTATTCTTTAAAGTGTGCTTTCAGTGAATTAACATGTAATTAATCCAAAAGCGTGACATCGCTTTTAAGATCTACTGCATTCAAAATGTACATAAGTAGATACATTTTGTACACTGACGCTTCCTGAATTCACTATGCTTTCAATAGCTGCTTTAACTTGTATCTCAAACAAAAAAGTGGTTATGTTTGAACGACATTTTATTTTGGCTTTCAAATTTTCAATTATGTGAAGAAGCACCTCCAAGGAAACCATGCACTCGTTTATTCTGTAGGTATCCTTGGCGGCGTTGCTGTCATCGCTTTCGCTTTCTTGGCATCCATTTTGGGTACTACAGTGTTGCAGGTAAGTGGATTGGCATTTAGGACTGTCGCAAAATTTGAATAAAAATTGAAAATAATTCACAGTAACATTTTAACGTTGAATTTATTGATGGACCATCAATGGGCCATCAATAAATCTAACGTTTAAATGTACCTGTCAATATTTTCATCTTTGGACCATACTATGGATATGTACATTTACCGCTATAATATGAGTAACATTTTTAGCATTGTGGAAACAATGCCAACCAATCTACTTAAAAAAAAACAATAAAGAAAATGTTGCTCTCCATACTCAGACTTCTCAGGTAGCTGGTAGTTCTCATCAGGGTAACCCACAAAAGCTTTGAGAAGATAAAGATCTACCCCTGGTGAGTCATGCTCTAACCGGCCTTGCCATTCATTGTGCAAAAAATAGTGAACCAAAATAAAATCAGGTTTGTGAGCAAACTTTTGTGCTTTCTTTTTTTTTTAAATAAGATATTACACGTCAATGGAGTTTATGTTAGTATAAATATGAAATCGTATGATTAGGTATATGCACACAAGTCAATATATGAATTAACTTGGTGTCATTATTTTTTATTAAACTACCAGAAAATGCTAAGCAAATCGTCAAAATAGCAATTCGTAATTAACGGTTGATCCAGTGTTACCTTTGCTTGTTTTTAGATAATGATCAGTGTATTAGGGATGGCAGGGGGACCCCTCCTTGGTGTATTCCTCATGGGCATGTTTTTACCGTGCATAAACGCAAAGGTGAGTACTTCTACTTCCACTTCTACGTTCATACGATGTTCTGTCATGTTTGATATATGTGTTTCATATCTTCTCGATTGTATCTACTCGTCTATTCCCGGCTTGTGCCGGGGATTGCCGAGTAGATGGGATTGCAAACGGACATGCCCTTCCAATCTGAACACATCGGGTTTATCCAATAAAAAACACCTCTGAAATAATAGGGATGACGCCATTTTGTTTCCCGCGAGAATGACGTCACTTTACTTTCGTTTTTAAAAATAGATCTTAAATGTGAAATCTAAAAAGTCGTTAACTTTGATTGAGGAAACAACTATACATGTCACAACAACAATGTCTCCATTTCGTATGAGTTACTGATAAAAAAATGATTTAAAAGGATGTTCAACACTTCCATACACATTGAACTACTTAACGTGCACGCTTAGAAATGTGTAAGACGCCGGAGGCCGATTTATCCGAAAAATTGTAACCTACACTTATATCCGAGGTGTATTTTACAGCTCACGGAAATACCCGAGTAGTTCCGATTAATGTCCTTCGTCGCTGCCATGTTGCCGGGCTACTTTCAAAATGGCTACCCTTAAAATGAAATTTATTCTTTTCACAATGAACATGCCTTTAAATGCGATGGTGTTGAGGTAAATTAACATAGTTCATATTCAATATCAATGACGTTTTACCCGAGATGTCTTCACTCGACGGAGAAATCGCAGTCGAAAGGCGTGCATGAAAAAAACAGTCGGTCTTTGATTGCGATTTCTCTGTCTAGTGTTAGACAACGTAAGGCTCCAAAGAAATTTGTTATTAGCCTAGGACATTAAAAACCGAAGGTATAACCCCTGCACTTATATACGAAGTGCATTTCTCAGATCACGGAAATACCCGAGTGATTACGATTGCCTCTAATGTTGCAGGGTGCTGTTTCCGGTCTTGTAGTTAGCACGCTGACCATTTTCTGGATCGTAATCGGAACCTATATTTACCAAGTCCCATTACCCACACTGCCTTTCGATACTTCCGGTTGCTCTGATGCAAACCACGTGACATCCGGTTTCAATGTTTTTGCCGAGCACAGTGTGGATGTTTCGTACCCACATTTAAACGACGTGAAACATGCCCCTGAATTCATCGATGATGAGTGGTGAGTTAGCCAGCAGACTTCTTGTATGCTTATTAACTTATTTCGATCGATTTGCATTCTTGATTATCTATTTCTTATTCGATTCACAAGATGTTACTTGTTTGTCTTAAACATCGTTATCTTAAATATTATGCACTTGGCTTTTCATTTATTGTTTCTTTTTTATATATTGAAGTCACGAAAAGGAAATGTGCTAAAATCTGCGTTTTTTTGTTTACAGGTAGGGTTTCATGCGTATTTATAATCTCTCGATACTCCCGTACCTGATATTTGCTATGAACATGTGTTTTGATGTGATTTATTTATGTATTGTTCCTGTGAGAGCAGAGGGGGAAAGAAGTGTTTCGAACTAGGACACTTATGGAAAGAAAGGGACATTCATTCAAAATGTTTTAAACAGGAGGTAACTTTTGTACCTCTAATCCAAAAACAGTCAACTTAGTCAAAAGAACATTTAAGAAATGAACATAAACATGGTGGATATACCATTAGCCACAAACTTATCAAGAAGTCAAGAAAGGATATTAACCATGTCCTAAAATATGAGATAGTAATTGACAACCAATTATTCGCATCTACCATACTGGGCGGAAAACCAAACCGCCAAGAGTACAGAGTACACGACCTCCCATTTATTTATAATCCATGCGTTTTTGTTTACAGGTCGGGTTTCATGCGTATCTACAAACTTTTATTCCTCTTGTACCCAGCCTTTGCTATCGGCTTGTGTTTTGATGTATTCATTTATAATCCATGCGTTTTTGTCTACAGGTCGGGTTTCATGCGTATCTACAAACTCTCATTCCTCTGGTACCCAACCTTTGCTATCGGCGTGTGTTTTGATGTATTCATTTATAATCCATGCGTTTTTGTTAAACAGGTCGGGTTGCATGCGTATCTACAAACTCTCATTCCTCTGGTAATAAACCTTTGCTATCGGTGTGTGTTTTGATGTACAGTCTAACTTGTGTTAAGCAGCCACCCTTTTAAGCAGCCAACCTGCCTTAAACAGCCACTACAGAAAGTCCCAGTGTTAGATGTACAGCGTACATCAATTTGTGTTATGCAGCCAACCTGTCTTAAACAGCCAATTTACTCTGTCCCATAGGCTGGCCTCTTAACACAAGTTTTACTGTATTCATTTATAATCCATGCGTTTTTGTTAAACAGGTCGGGTTTCATGCGTATCCACAAACTCTTATTCCTCTGGTACCCAGCCTTTGCTATCGGCGTGTGCTTTGATGTATTCATTTATAATCCATGCATTTTTGTTTACAGGTCGGGTTTCATGAGTATCTTCAAACTCTCATTCCTCTGGTACCCAACCTTTGCTATCGGCGTGTGTTTTGATGTATTCATTTATAATCCATGCGTTTTTGTCTACAGGTTGGGTTTCATGCGTATCTACAAACTCTCATTCCTCTGGTACCCAACCTTTGCTATCGGCGTGTGTTTTGATGTATTCATTTATAATCCATGCGTTTTTGTCTACAGGTCGGGTTTCATGCGTATCTACAAACTCTCATTCCTCTGGTACCCAGCCTTTGCTATCGGCGTGTGTTTTGATGTATTCATTTATAATCCATGCGTTTTTGTTAAACAGGTCTGGTTTCATGCATATCTACAAACTCTTATTCCTCTGGTACCCAGCATTTGCTATCGGCGTGTGCTTTGATGTATTCATTTATAATCCATGCGTTTTTGTTAACAGGTCGGGTTTCATGCGTATCTACAAACTCTCATTCCTCTGGTACCCAGCCTTTGCTATCGGCTTGTGTTTTGATGTATTCATTTATAATCCATGCGTTTTTGTCTACAGGTCGGGTTTCATGCGTATCTACAAACTCTCATTCCTCTGGTACCCAACCTTTGCTATCGGCGTGTGTTTTGATGTATTCATTTATAATCCATGCGTTTTTGTCTACAGGTCGGGTTTCATGCGTATCTACAAACTCTTATTCCTCTTGTACCCAGCCTTTGCTATCGGCTTGTGTTTTGATGTATTCATTTATAATCCATGCGTTTTTGTCTACAGGTCGGGTTTCATGCGTATCTACAAACTCTCATTCCTCTGGTACCCAACCTTTGCTATCGGCGTGTGCTTTGATGTATTCATTTATAATCCATGCGTTTTTGTTAAACAGGTCTGGTTTCATGCATATCTACAAACTCTTATTCCTCTGGTACCCAGCCTTTGCTATCGGCTTGTGTTTTGATGTATTCATTTATAATCCATGCGTTTTTGTTAACAGGTCGGGTTTCATGTGTATCTACAAACTCTCATTCCTCTTGTACCCAGCCTTTGCTTTCGGCGTGTGTTTTGGTGTATTCATTTATAATCCATGCGTTTTTGTCTACAGGTCGGGTTTCATGCGTATCTACAAACTCTCATTCCTCTGGTACCCAACCTTTGCTATCGGCATGTGTTTTGATGTATTCATTTATAATCCATGCGTTTTTGTCTACAGGTCGGGTTTCATGCGTATCTACAAACTCTCATTCTTCTGGTACCCAACCTTTGCTATCGGCGTGTGTTTTGATGTATTCATTTATAATCCATGCGTTTTTGTCTACAGGTCGGGTTTCATGCGTATCATCAAACTCTCATTCCTCTGGTACCCAACCTTTGCTATCGGCGTGTGCTTTGATGTATTCATTTATAATCCATGCGTTTTTGTTAAACAGGTCTGGTTTCATGCATATCTACAAACTCTCATTCCTCTGGTAACAAACCTTTGCTATCGGTGTGTGTTTTTATGTATTCATTTATAATCCATGCGTTTTTGTCTACAGGTCGGGTTTCATGCGTATCTACAAACTCTTATTCCTCTGGTACCCAGCCTTTGCTATCGGCTTGTGTTTTGATGTATTCATTTATAATCCATGCGTTTTTGTCTACAGGTCGGGTTTCATGCGTATCTACAAACTCTCATTCCTCTGGTACCCAACCTTTGCTATCGGCGTGTGTTGTGATGTATTCATTTATAATCCATGCGTTTTTGTCTACAGGTCGGGTTTCATGCGTATCTACAAACTCTTATTCCTCTAGTACCCATCCTTTGCTATCGGCGTGTGCTTTGATGTATTCATTTATAATCCATGCGTTTTTGTTAACAGGTCGGGTTTCATGTGTATCTACAAACTCTCATTCCTCTTGTACCCAGCCTTTGCTTTCGGCGTTTGTTTTGATGTATTCATTTATAATCCATGCGTTTTTGTCTACAGGTCGGGTTTCATGCGTATCTACAAACTCTCATTCCTCTGGTACCCAACCTTTGCTATCGGCGTGTGTTTTGATGTATTCATTTATAATCCATGCGTTTTTGTCTACAGGTCGGGTTTCATGCGTATCTACAAACTCTCATTCCTCTGGTACCCAACCTTTGCTATTCGGCGTGTGTTTTGATGTATTCATTTATAATCCATGCGTTTTTGTCTACAGGTCGGGTTTCATGCGTATCTACAAACTCTCATTCCTCTGGTACCCAACCTTTGCTATTGGCGTGTGTTTTGATGTATTCATTTATAATCCATGCGTTTTTGTCTACAGGTCGGGTTTCATGCGTATCTACAAACTCTCATTCCTCTGGTACCCAACCTTTGCTTTCGGCGTGTGTTTTGATGTATTCATTTATAATCCATGCGTTTTTGTCTACAGGTCGGGTTTCATGCGTATCTACAAACTCTCATTCCTCTGGTACCCAACCTTTGCTATTGGTGTGTGTTTAATAGTTGGCATACTCGTAAGCTGGATGACAGGTAAGCCAAAACATAAGTTTGAATACCGAGATTGAAGAATGTTCTCTACTTGATTTCTCTAACCACTCTTAACCCATATAGCGCTAGAAACGACTTCATGCTTATGCAAACATGTTGCGATCCAAGTAATTGGCGACGGGCCTGTGATTTTACCTGTTTACTACTCTGAGTATCTTTCCTCATCAGAATTTAGCTGATATCTAAGGTTTTGAAAAGCAGACCACACCAAAAACCATTTTCAGAAAATTACCCAGCATATTAAGGGTTAATTGTTAATTGTTCTACTCACTGTAATAAGCAATTTTGTTCGAACCATGATATGTTCATTTTGACACTAAACGTCGTCACTATCTTCACAAGGCATTTCAATATAATTCTTTTGACACATCTATGGGAAAGTGTGCTTGAAGTATAATGCTTACCAATGAAATACCATCATTATTATCATAACTAAACCTTCCATGGCAATAAATTAGCTGGTTCTGGCAGTGTTTAATATCTTCAACCCATTACCAAACAATAGCGACATTTGGCCAGATTTTTGCAGCCGACTCTGGATAACATTGTGGGAAAAGGAGAAATTGCTCTTAAAGAGCAATTTCTCCTTTTCCCACAATGTTTTCGGCCCCATTAGAAGATTTCTTTTTCAATTTCATCACATTTTGAAATGTCGTCTGTAAACTCTTTCAATTTGGGACAGTCTAAAATTTTGACGTTTGGTGAAGGGGTTGAATATTTCTGATCGTGGCTCCTATTTTTTGTCATACAGGTTGGACTGACAATAAGCCGCTGGACCCCCGTTATATATACCCTGTATCACGTACACTACTCTGCTGGTTACCGGATTCTATAGAGCGTCTATGTAACTGTAACACATGGTGGTCATACGTAAGTATACGTCTGGATTACTTGCCCCTAAACAATACATTACATAAGTTATTTATTATAGGACGACGGGAACCAGGCTATGTTAGTACATAAAACCCAGCATTTTTGAAAACAGAATTGGGAGTACCTGTTTCACGGCTGGTGAACGCTCTGTCGCACCACGATGGTGCTGACGACGAAAATCGGTTACGCAACTTCCGGTTTTGCGTTTTTAGGGTGATTTTTACTATTTTTCTGTATTTTCAGACAAGTAATCAAACATCCCAAAACACGATTCAACCCTTTTTGAATCCAACGCCTATAGGTAAAGTTTCAGTTTTGAACTTGTAGAATTGGCTGAGGTTTCGTAGTTTTTCCTCGTCGATGCAGTTCAAAATTGCAATTCGAAAGTCCGCAACCGCACCACCAGCTAGAAATTACGAAAAAGTATCCAAACAAACCGATTGTGTTGGTAAATTTTTGGATTCTTGTCTGAAAATGAAAAAAAAATAGCACAAATCACCCTAAAAATGCAAAATCGGAAGTTGCTTTACTAATCCCCACTCCATGCACAGTCAACTTTTCACGAAAAAACATTCAGAACAGAAAGTTCAACAGCTACATGTAATTTTTTCTCCATCGGGTAACTCTTTATACCACCCTTTAGAATCCCATCCAAAACAGATGGGGTAAGCCATGTCCACCTTCATTATCGCTTAGCCAACCATGATATAAAAAAACCCATACAATCATAGCCAACACCAACAAAAGATCGAAATCAGCCTAAAATAAACCTTCATGTATACTATAAGCATAAAATTAACACACAAAGTTACCTTCAAAGTTTTCATGAATTACTTTTTACTCTAAAGCAACCTCCGGAAGTCATCCCTGACCGGTCGATCACCAGGGATGGGAGTGTTTCAGTAGTGCCTAAGTAAGCCAACGAGGGTTTGACCTGAGTAACGCGTTGTATAATTTTTCTAGACTCATTTATTCTAAGTCGCACTGTGAAGCAAGTTCTCACGACCTATATTAACCCTTTACCAAACGCCAAATTTCGACGGTCCCAAATCGAAAGAGTTTGCAGACGACATTTCAAAATGTGATGAAATTGGAAAGTTATCTTCTTATAGAGTAGAACATATTGTAGGGAAAATGAGTAATTGCTTGTAACGATCAATTTCTCCTTTTCCCAGAATGTGTTTGTGGAGGATACTTTAGTTGTTGATGTTGTTGTTGTTGATGTTGTTGTTGTTGTTGTTTTTGTTGTTAATAATTCGATAAACCGTCGTTTCCAAACCGATGGCATCAATTTGGTTCTACATGGCGTCAATAGTTTAACAGTTATTTTGCTATGACCGGTTCACACATTTTAGAGAAATACAACAAGCTTAATAAACATTCTATAAGGTAATGTTAAACCAGGTACACCAATAAACACAGTCTGCCAGGGAATTAGTCCTATCTTAAGTCCAAAACGAACAGCACTGGATTTAAACTCACACAGGAGACGGGTCTTGTGATTTAAGTTAAGTACTCTAATTAACCAATCAAGATGGTGTGTAAATCTCCAAATATAAAACACCTTGTTCGCAACTCGTATACATGTAGATGCGCTTAAAAGGCAAACGTTATAACTTATAACGTGGTCCAGGGGTAGAGCATCGGCTTTTGGATACGAGGGTCGTGGGTTCGTATCCCAAGAGTAGCGAGATCTGCCTTGCGAACTTTCGTTAGCCAACAGTCGGCACGAGTACTGATTATGCATCAAGGAAGCAGAATCGAGAGTGATCAATCTAAGCACTTGTTACACAATGGATGTAAAATGATTACGTTTAAGCGATAACGTATTTTATGGGTCCTGTGTGGCCAGTAGTTAAGGTGGTAGACTTATAACTCAGGGGTCCCATCACCACCTCTGATTTCGTGGGAGCGCCCTTTGGCTAGAAACTTCAAAGATCTAGCCTAGTACTTGTGGACCCATGTCAGCTGTTACATAACTGAAAATTGTGGACACGGCGTTAAACACCAGACAAAGAACATAAGAGTACTTCTTCGTTATATAGTGTAAATCATACAGGCAATCTAATTTAACCCATTACCAAACAATAACGACATTTGACGAGTTTGTCCGGACGACTCTGGAAAACATTGTGGGAAAAGGAGAAATTGCTCTCAACGAGCAATTTCTCCTTTTCCCACAATACTTTCTGCCCTATCAGAAGATTTTTTTTTTCAATTTCATCACATTTTAAAATGTCGTCTGCAAAGTCTTTCAATTACGGACAGTCGAATATTTGGTGTTTGGTAAAAGGTTAAAGAAGCATTTACCAATAGCAGTAGTTACGCTTCCCATTGATGCAACAATACGTTTCCTTATCATTTGTTTAAACGTTTCTTTCAGAATGTGAAGAAGGTAGACACACTTTTAAGTGACGACGACGACACCGATACGGAGGTCATGGAATGTACGCCCTTAAGAAAGAAAAAGAATCCGCGGAAGGCGGAGTTTACAAAACCAAAAAGTAGTTCCTTACTTTTGGATATTCCTCCGCCTCCAAGAAACCTGAACAGTCCTCCCCCATTTCGGAACGATGACAGCTTTGAAGCGGATATTACCGATGATTTTGAAAATTAAAACGTTTTATTTTAAATTTTTAATGGAAAATGAAAAAATGAAATCACCTTGGTAGCGTTTTACTCAACCCTTTACCAAACGCAAAATGTTCGACTGTCCCAAATTGAGAGAGTTTGCATACGCCATGTCAAAATATGATGGAATTGAAAAAAAAAAATCCTCTCATTGGGCAGAAAGAATTGTTAGAAAAAAGGAAATTGCTCGTCACGAGCAATTTTTCCTTTTCCCACAATGTTTTCCAGAGTGGTCTGCAATAAATCTAGTCAACTATCGCTATTTTTTTGGTAATGGGTTAAGGACTTATGAGAATAGTTGCGTAAGCTAAAACTCGTATATTTTAAACAAAAAGTTTAATGATGTTATGTGGTACGCTATTAGAAGCGTCTAGGGGATACGACTCCGGCGATATGTTGTCTCAATATTCAAATTAAAAGAATGCTGTTTTGAACTAACGCCTTTTTATCATAAGATGTTTAGTAAAACATAATGCAGTTATCTTACCTGCTAGATTATGTGTTTCTTCTCGAAATCCTTTAACTATATGTGTACTAGTACAGCGTAAGAACCATCACTGATGTCAATCCACGAAATAGGGAGAAAAAAATGTATTTATTGCTTGAAAGACTACTTCACAACAACTGACCTCTTGAAGAAGGGAAAAATGGAGTCTAATTTTTGCGGAATATGTTTTTATGATAATGTGTGAAATAACGTTTCAAGAAAATGTCACGTTTTCCTGATTCAATCTATTAAGCCATTAACACATAACGCCGTAATTTGTGTTTTGCAGTAGACGACATTCAAAAAGCATTGTGGCAGGGGAGAAATTGCTTGTCATAAGCATTTTTTCCTCTTGCCAGAATCCTTTTTCAATCTATTCATATATCACAACAGCAGAACGGATGTTTTTCACACGTTTACAATGTTTTTCTTCATTATTTACCAAACGCCAAATTTTCGACTGTCCCATATTGAAAGAGTTTGCAGAAGACATTTCAAAAGGTGATGAAATAAAGCGGTTAAATGTCGTTAGTGTTTGGTAATGGTTTAAGTCATCTGCTTCAAGTAAAGAAATGTCGTCTGCAGGTGGTACAGAGTTAAACATCAATTTGAGGCATATGAAGCTGTAGAAGACTTTTAAAAGCTCCTTGTCAAAAGGATGGATTGCGCCTAACTTTGGTTACAATAGTTTCTATATAGCATAAAGGTAGCCATAAGCCGCCATTTTGAAACTCACTCTTTGTCGGATTACTTTGTTCGTTCTCGGTATACATCGGCCAGGACCGGAACTATTCGTTGTTAAGTGAATAGTTCCGGCCCATACCAATATATACCACGAACGACCGAAGTAATCCGACGAAGGAATAAAATTCAAAATGGCAAATTATGGGTACTCTACCTTTATAACTTTATAAGATAGTGTAAATGTTTTAAACCTCTTTTTGTTATTTGTTGGTGCTCTCTGTATAGGTCCTGTTCAAAATTCTCACACGAACGAGTAATTTAAAATGCTAAATGGTATTTTTGGCTGGCCATAGACGGTACTAAAACTAGCTTTATTTGTGGATTGAATGAAATTGAAAACAATGTATATAACGAGTAGTCTCTTCTTGTTAGACAATACTTGCTTTTATATACTAGAGTATTGGCTGATTTAACGAAATGTCGACAAGTTCTACCCTATCATTTGGGGTTTACATCACTTCAACATTAGATCAGTTATATTGCGATGTCCGACTTCTTATGATGGGGGAAGACCCCATACTCAACTGCCCATAAGGGCTCTTCAGGTAGGTTAAAGCAATTGGCACTCCGTGTGCCAGGCGGTAGACTCATCTTATGACAATACAAATACCGTCGCGGGATTTGCACCCATGCGGAGAGGTGCCATGTTTCCCCTACCTAAACTCCTCACAGTAATCTCCCCTTGCTACGCTTCATCGATCACTGCCACCACAAGATTTTTCATCCAGATTTGGATGAAATTCAAATGATGCTGTTTTGTTAAGAGATTACCGGATATCTTAGTTAATTTAGTAACAATATCTTGTTGTATTGATTTCTGACCAGTTAAGTTGAAAAAAAAATGGTTTGGTTTATAAATAAAGCACAATTGGATTACAATCTTTTAGTTAAGCCGCCATCTTTTAACGCCATTTTTGTTCTAAGTAGGTGGTCATGTGACATTTGTGATGGCAGTGATCAACCCCATAAAGGGAGATCACTGTGAGGAGTTTGCCCTCAGCCCTTAGTGTCTTGGACTTTGATATAACGGTGCGAATATAGGTTCTGCTCTACTCTCCAGCAAGGTCACTGAGCTCGAACGTGAGAGAGACAATCTACGGGAGGACATCACGTATTTGAAATCTCAATCTATGAGAAACAATCTCATCTTCACAAACGTCCCGGAAGATAACTCTAACGGTAACGAGTCAGCGGAAATTACCAAGCGCAAAATAAGACAGCATATCCACGAGGCCCTCAAGCTGACCAAGGAAGTAGCAGATGGTATATGGTTCGAGCGGGTCCATAGATCTCATGGACATCCCGTTCATGGTAGAATACGATCAATAGTTGTCGAATTTAGGTATTTTCAAGAGAGAGAAATCGTGCATAGACAATGGAAGTCCCCTTAACGTTACACACTACAATATGCTTGAACAATTTCCACCAGAAGTGCTTGCAAAGAGAAGGAAATATGTCCCTAAGATGAAGGAAGCAAGAGACCAGGGTAAAAGAGCATGGATTGTTTGTGATACACTGTACATGTATATTGACGGTAGACCAGTACGTGACTAGGGGTGCGAGGGAGGTGAACTGTCTGTTCTCTCATCGGACGTGCACGGACTGACTAGAGATAAGAAACAGTTTAATGGTTTTGTAGATATTATTTGTATTTTTGTATGAGACATGGTCAAATGTAACAATTGATGTAAATTTAAATGGCTATGTTTCCCATAACCTTTATAGAAAATTTTAGCATAGACGGGCACGTAGAAGTAGTGGGAGAATAGCCCTCTACTATAAAGAGCATCTTAAAATGCAATTTATATTGTTAAGAAACATCATGATACAGTTTTATGGATTAAATTAGATCATAACCATTTTAGTACTGACCAGGTTATCTATATATGTGGTGTTTATATCTGGGGTGATGGTTCCCCTGCTTACAATTCTCTTGATGTAGATTTGTTTGATCTTTTATAAAATGATATACATGAATATGCCAGTAGAGGGTGTGCTTATATAGTTGGCGATTTTGATAGCAGAGTAGTAACAAAACTGATTTCATATCTCATGATATACTTAATCCTAGTTTAGATGATATAGACTACTATCCTGACCAAACCCTCGAAAGGGCCTCTTTAGATAGCACATGCAATAATCACGGGCTTAAGTTAATAGACATTTGTAAGTCTTCAAATGTGCGTATTGTTAATGGGCGAATAGGTCTCACTAACAAGCACACATTTGTCGCGCATAACGAAGCATCGGTCATTGATTACTTGTTAACTAGTGAGCAAAACTTTTCACGGGTCGGTGACTTTACTCTAGATTCAGTCACTGAGTGGAGTGACCACGCCCCTTACATTTTACTTTACTCTGTCATAATACTTTGAAAGAGCAGAATGAGTATTCTGATATTAAGTATTAAAGATGGAACAATTTACATAAAAATCATTTATATTTGCCTAATTTCGTTTTCTAAAGATACTCAGAGTAGGAAACAGGTAAGATCACAGGCCAGTCGCCAATTTACTTGGCAGCTAGCCAGGATCTAACCTAATTTCATAAGCATGAAGTCGGTTCCAATTCAAGCACTATAAGGGTTTAAATGATAAATAAAATAAAATAAATGCAAAGGTAAATGCGTTTATGATTGTCGCGAAGTCCGTACTGACATACTAACTACGTCGGTAGTGATTGATGCTTTGCTCTTATCTCGCACATATAACATAAAATAACATAACATAAATTTTTTTTCGAAATTGGACTTGAGCATCGTCCATTTCAATGTATATATAAACAATTTCATTTATTAACATATGTACATACAATTAAACAATAAGTGTTCACGTGCGTGTGTCAATCAATATCTATACTGCGGAAGCAGGTAAAAAAACAACACATGTATGGGGGAATATAAAGAAAAACTGAAAAGATTCACATTTTATTTGGTAACAGATTAATTTTGAAGGTTTAGTTTATTTTTCCTTTCATTCAATGCCTTAATGCAATATGCTGAAAGGTTATCCAGTACTCTTTTGTTTGTTGAATTAAGGAGTTGTATTAATTTAAACATACTTGGTCTCGTGAAATAGAAGGTTGGTATAAATGTTTCTCTCAATACTCTATAGTAGGGACAAATAAGTATAAAATGGCATTCGTCTTCCAAATCATTTAAATCACAAAGTGTACATTTCCTATTGGATCGGTCAATGTTTCTATGTCTTCCGGCAACGATATTCAATTGGTTAGAAGACATCCTAAATTTGACTGATATATTCCTATAAGTCGTGTTGTAAATATTCTGTATATAACATGACATTTCGAACGTTTGCTTTAAGTCCCTAAACAGTGTTAGTGATGCTTTTGAGTTTAAATCTTGGTTCCGGTTATTTATGTAGCGGTCTAGAAGTCTGGTGTTCTAGAGATCATTCAAAACGCATTTGAGAAAAGTCACTTTCGTCCCAACTTTATCTAGTTTTGATCTTTTCCTTCTTTGAAATTTTCTCTGTGTATTATTGTTTAATTTTTCATAATCCCATTCTCTGTATTTTTTCATTTCGAGTTTTGTTTTCATAAACTACATAACCTGAAACATTGGTATATTTGAAAATCATTTGAAAAACAACCCAACGTGCTTCAAGCATTATTCGAAATAATAAACGTATTTAATTTCCGTAAATAGACACAGATGACCTGTCGAAACTACGTGTCAAAAGCTAGGGCGCTCTATTGGCCCTTCCCCATTTGTATTACTTTGATTTGTTATCTCGTTAGAATCAACCCTAAAGATGTTCAAGCCGTAATGACCTTAAACTGTACGTTGTTACCTTATTATTACTTCCTGCATGTTTGTTAGTATGGTGTTTAACGCCGTATCAACAATCTTTCAGTTATGTAACGGCTTTCCTGGATCCACCTATACTAGGCTATGGCTCTGAAGTGACGTGCCAAAGGTCACTCCAACGAAAATGGAGGTGTCGGTGAGGCACGAACCCGGGACCCCGAGTTCTAAGTCCGCCAACTTAACTACTGGACCACGCAGGAACCCGATTCCTGCACGATCGAGCCAAACACTACATTGACCATGGTGGGTATAGTAAAATGGGCTTAAGCACCGTTGGCAAGGAATAAATACCTATGGCCTTGTGGCATTATTCTTCCTCTTGAACATCTGCTGAAGAGTTCCTTTAACCCTTTGCCAAACAATAACGACATTTGACCAGTTTGTTGCCGACGACTCTTGAAAACATTGTGGGAGAAGGAGAAATTGCTCTATGACCAATTTCTCCTTTTCCCGCAGTTTTCTACCCTATCAGAAGATTATTTTTCAAATTCATCACATTTTGAAATGTCTTCTGCAAACTCTTTCAATTAGGGACAGTCGAAAGTTTTGCGTTTGGTAAAGGGTTAAAAACCACTGCGACAAAGTATCTCTTTGTCCGAATGATTGGCATTTTCGAACTATTAAAGAGAAGTTGTGTACTCTTACCACTAGGCCATAGAGGCATGATCATGTACATGTATTCATCATACGCAAAATTGGATAGGGGCAAACGTTATAGCAGTACTAGCCATGTCCATAGCCATAGAGGCATGATCATGAACATGTATCCATCATACGCAAAATTGGATGCGGGCAAACGTTATAGCAGTACTAGCCATGTCCATAGCCATAGAGGCATGATCATGTACATGTATCCGTCATTCGCAAAATTGGATAGGGGCACACGTTATAGCAATACTAGCCATGTCTATAGCCATAGAGGCATGATCATGAACATGTATCCATCATACGCAAAATTGGATGCGGGCAAACGTTATAGCAGTACTAGCCATGTCCATAGCCATAGAGGCATGATCATGTACATGTATCCGTCATTCGCAAAATTGGATAGGGGCACACGTTATAGCAGTACTAGCCATGTCCATAGCCATAGAGGCATGATCATGAACATGTATCCATCATACGCAAAATTGGATGCGGGCAAACGTTATAGCAGTACTAGCCATGTCCATAGCCATAGAGGCATGATCATGAACATGTATCCATCATACGCAAAATTGGATGCGGGCAAACGTTATAGCAGTACTAGCCATGTCCATAGCCATAGAGGCATGATCATGTACATGTATCCGTCATTCGCAAAATTGGATAGGGGCACACGTTATAGCAGTACTAGCCATGTCCATAGCCATAGAGGCATGATCATGAACATGTATCCATCATACGCAAAATTGGATGCGGGCAAACGTTATAGCAGTACTAGCCATGTCCATAGCCATAGAGGCATGATCATGTACATGTATTCATCATACGCAAAATTGGATAGGGGCACACGTTATAGCAATACTAGCCATGTCCATAGCCATAGAGGCATGATCATGAACATGTATCCATCATACGCAAAATTGGATGCGGGCAAACGTTATAGCAGTACTAGCCATGTCCATAGCCATAGAGGCATGATCATGTGCATGTATCCATCATACGCAAAATTGGATAGGGGCACATGTTATAGCAATACTAGCCATGTCTATAGCCATAGAGGCATGATCATGTGCATGTATCCATCATTCGCAAAATTGGATAGGGGCACATGTTATAGCAATACTAGCCATGCCCATAGCCATAGAGGCATGATCATGTACATGTATTCATCATACGCAAAATTGGATAGGGGCACATGTTATAGCAATACTAGCCATGCCCATAGCCATAGAGGCATGATCATGTACATGTATTCATCATACGCAAAATTGGATAGGGGCACATGTTATAGCAATACTAGCCATGCCCATAGCCATAGAGGCATGATCATGTGCATGTATCCATCATACGCAAAATTGGATAGGGGCACATGTTATAGCAATACTACCCATGTCCATAGCCATAGAGGCATGATCATGTGCATGTATCCATCATTCGCAAAATTGGATAGGGGCACATGTTATAGCAATACTAGCCATGCCCATAGCCATAGAGGCATGATCATGTACATGTATTCATCATACGCAAAATTGGATAGGGGCACACGTTATAGCAGTACTAGCCATGTCCATAGCCATAGAGGCATGATCATGTGCATGTATCCATCATACGCAAAATTGGATAGGGGCACACGTTATAGCAATACTAGCCATGTCTATAGCCATAGATGCATGATCATGTACATGTATCCATCATACGCAAAATTGGATAGGGGCACATGTTATAGCAATACTAGCCATGTCCATAGCCATAGAGGCATGATCATGTGCATGTATCCATCATTCGCAAAATTGGATAGGGGCACATGTTATAGCAATACTAGCCATGTCCATAGCCATAGAGGCATGATCATGTACATGTATCCATCATACGCAAAATTGGATAGGGGTACACGTTATAGCACGTCTAGCCATGCCCATAGCCATAGAGGCATGATAATGTACATGTATCCATCATTCGCAAAATTGGATAGGGGTACACGTTATAGCACGTCTAGCCATGCCCATAGCCATAGAGGCATGATAATGTGCATGTATCCATCATACGCAAAATTGGATAGGGGCACACGTTATAGCAATACTAGCCATGTCCATAGCCATAGAGGCATGATCATGTGCATGTATCCATCATCCGCAAAATTGGATAGGGACACACGTTATAGCACGTCTAGCCATGTCCATAGCCATAGAGGCATGATCATATACATGTATCCATCATTCGCAAAATTGGATAGGGGCACACGTTATAGCAATACTAGCCATGTCTATAGCCATAGAGGCATGATCATGTGCATGTATTCATCATACGCAAAATTGGATAGGGGCACATGTTATAGCAGTACTAGCCATGTCTATAGCCATAGAGGCATGATCATGTGCATGTATTCATCATTCGCAAAATTGGATAGGGGCACACGTTATAGCAATACTAGCCATGCCCATAGCCATAGAGGCATGATCATATACATGTATCCATCATTCGCAAAATTGGATAGGGGTACACGTTATAGCAATACTAGCCATGTCCATAGCCATAGAGGCATGATCATGTGCATGTATCCATCATACGCAAAATTGGATAGGGGTACACGTTATAGCAATACTAGCCATGTCCATAGCCATAGAGGCATGATCATGTGCATGTATCCATCATTCGCAAAATTGGATAGGGGTACACGTTATAGCAATACTAGCCATGCCCATAGCCATAGAGGCATGATCATATACATGTATCCATCATTCGCAAAATTGGATAGGGGCACATGTTATAGCAATACTAGCCATGCCCATAGCCATAGAGGCATGATCATATACATGTATCCATCATTCGCAAAATTGGATAGGGGTACACGTTATAGCAATACTAGCCATGTCCATAGCCATAGAGGCATGATCATGTGCATGTATCCATCATTCGCAAAATTGGATAGGGGCACACGTTATAGCAGTACTAGCCATGTCCATAGCCATAGAGGCATGATCATGTGCATGTATCCATCATACGCAAAATTGGATAGGGACACACGTTATAGCAGTACTAGCCATGTCCATAGCCATAGAGGCATGATCATGTGCATGTATCCATCATACGCAAAATTGGATAGGGGTACACGTTATAGCACGTCTAGCCATGCCCATAGCCATAGAGGCATGATCATGTGCATGTATCCATCATTCGCAAAATTGGATAGGGACACACGTTATAGCAGTACTAGCCATGTCCATAGCCATAGAGGCATGATCATGTGCATGTATCCATCATACGCAAAATTGGATAGGGGTACACGTTATAGCACGTCTAGCCATGCCCATAGCCATAGAGGCATGATAATGTGCATGTATCCATCATACGCAAAATTGGATAGGGGCACACGTTATAGCAATACTAGCCATGTCCATAGCCATAGAGGCATGATCATGTGCATGTATCCATCATTCGCAAAATTGGATAGGGGCACACGTTATAGCAGTACTAGCCATGTCTATAGCCATAGAGGCATGATCATGTACATGTATCCATCATACGCAAAATTGGATAGGGACACACGTTATAGCAGTACTAGCCATGTCTATAGCCATAGAGGCATGATCATGTACATGTATCCATCATTCGCAAAATTGGATAGGGGCACACGTTATAGCAATACTAGCCATGTCCATAGCCATAGAGGCATGATCATGTGCATGTATCCATCATACGCAAAATTGGATAGGGGCACACGTTATAGCAATACTAGCCATGTCTATAGCCATAGATGCATGATCATGTACATGTATCCATCATACGCAAAATTGGATAGGGGCACATGTTATAGCAATACTAGCCATGTCCATAGCCATAGAGGCATGATCATGTACATGTATCCATCATACGCAAAATTGGATAGGGGTACACGTTATAGCACGTCTAGCCATGCCCATAGCCATAGAGGCATGATAATGTACATGTATCCATCATTCGCAAAATTGGATAGGGGCACACGTTATAGCAGTACTAGCCATGTCCATAGCCTAACTTCATATCAACATTAGCATTAAGAGTAGTTTTTAGAGTGTAACGTGTAGCAGGGGCCCGTTTTACTAAACAACTTACGGAAAATGTTTGCGTGAGTCATAATTGATAAACATGGATATTATCTTCAATGAAAGCACAATATTGCAATGCGAGACATCATTGGAAGCGTCTCGGAGAGACGATTCCAATGATGTGTTACTTTGCAATATTGCTTCGCCCAATATTGAAAGAAGAGGAATTGTTGTTTTAGACTTACGCAAATCTTAAGCGTAAACTGTTTAGTAAAACGGTACCCGGGTCTCTCTCGTAGTAAAGCCTCCGTGGGTCACCCATCCAGGTACTAACCACTTAAAACGTTCCTTAACTTCGAGAGAAAGCCAACCTCTCTACCGAATCCATAGGCGTAGGAGCCGGGGGGCCAGGGGGGGGCCCGGCCCCCCCCAATATCCAGACAGGGGGGGCCAGAGTATACTTTGGCCCCCCCCCAATATTCACAATGGAAGATGAAGATTTTTGGAAAGAAAAAATGAAAGAAATGGAATTTAACAGCAGAATTAATATAAAAGTGTATTTTGTGCTTTATTTAATACCAATTTGCCTTTTGTTACGAACAATAACCAAAACATTTTGACGTCATCATCGCAAATGGCAATCTGATTACATCGGGTTTATCCATTCTGAACACCTCGGCCATTTCTTAAAATATCTACCGACTTGTTACGGGGATTGTCGAGTAGATACGATCGCGGGTTTATCCAATGAAATCTCAGCTCACGGAAAGTAGTTTCGACTAACGAAAACAGTGATGCAAAACGTACTCTAAGCAGTCAGACTTTATATTGTATTTAATATAAAGTTATTTTTTATTCCAGATCGTTGACGAAGTCGTGGCTGTGACAGCATGGTGGTTGTCATTTTTAGTTAGTGTCAGTACAATATGTTTTCTGCGTGAGTTCGAGCCTTGGCCTACCCTATTTTCTTTTTCTTTTGGTTATTTTGTCTTTACTAAGATACACATTATCATACGCTTTCTTTTAATTCATTCAATGATATTGAATTTGTAGACGTATGATTAGTCATGAGAAAGTTTAGGAACATTTATTCTTAGACCGGTCCTCATCTGAAGTTGGCCCCCCCAATGTTGAAAACGCTCCTACGCCTATGGTAATAAAATTAAAGATTAAACAGAACAAATGCCATTTTAAGATTAAGTTTCATACTAAAAACATATTTCCGGGATTGGAATGTTTTAGTTGATGATTCGTCGTTTTTCCCATCTTCCTGGGCCGACATTTTTCTAAATTCGTCCGTGAAACTAAAACAAAAAAAGAAGTGGCCTTACTTATATACACATGTGTATTAAGGTCCCGAGCACGTGTTGCATGGAATTCGCATGTGGACGAGTGTGTCTAAAAAGTTGATATCAAATGAATGGAATTAAACATGTGTTTAGTGATTCGTAAATGATTGAAGAAATCACTTTAGTGCGTGTACATAAAGTGTTCAAATGAGGGAATTCATTAAATGTTAAGTGATTAATAAATAAGTTTATTCAGTTATATGGTTTTTACATCGCGTCAACATTATTTCAATTATGCTGTAATGTCCTACTCGGAAACATCGTTGCCTTTTAAAGGCCTTATGCAAATTAGAATATTTGGAAATATAATATAATTCCTCTATTTTTCCTATCCTTCTTAGCCGACATTTTTTTCTAGAATTGACCGAGAAACTAAATTACAAAAGAAGTGGCCTTACTTATGTACACGTGTGTATTCGGGTCCCGAGCACGTGTTGTACGCACTTTGCGTGTAGACGAGTGTACCTAAAAAGTTCATATTAAAAAGTAAATCGGTGCTTCTAGGTGTGTTCAAATGAATGGAATTAGAAATGTGTTTAGTGTTTCGTAAATGATTGAGGAAATCATTTAAGCGTGTGAATAAAGCGTTAAAATTAGGAAATTAATTATTTGTAAAGTGATTTTTAATAAGTTCATTCAATTATATGGATTTTACATTGCGTCAACATTATTTCAATTATGTTGTGATGCCCGACTCATAATGATGGTGGAAAACCACATACATAACTGCTCATAAGGGCTGGTCAATCCGGATAGAAACATCGGCATTCCGTAAGTCATTTGGGAGACTGTCTCCCACAAATTCTGTCACCGGAATGCGTAGTTTTAAGATGTAGAAAAAATCATGTCTGTGTGTGTGCATAGAGTGTTCAAATGAATGGAATTGGTGTGTTTAGTGATTTGTGATTAAAGAAATCTTGATATGTGCATAAAATATTCGAGTGAATGGAATCGATTATGTGTTAAGTGATTAGTGATTACAGAAAGTATTTGGGACCCGAAAATACTTCACATACCTTGCAGATGAATGAAAGAAAAGAAAAAAAGTAAGTGTACAAATGCATGCATATTTTATTTATGGTTCAACGGTGTTACATTCCTTTTAGTTTTGACAATCAACCGTTGTAAGTGAACATAGGTTTGTTTTAGGATATTGAAATGATTTTTACTTTCTCTAAGTAGCGTCGGGCACGCATTCGTCGTTTAAAATATATGCATCAGGATCGATGCTTTAAATATTCTAAAGCAATACACCAGGAGCACTGCCATTGCAAGTTGTCCAACAGATCTTGAAGTATACCAGGGTTCATTACAAAACTTAAACTATGTGTGATTCACGTGCATAAAAGGACTTACTATTGTCTCGTGTATAAACCCCAGTATCTTAAAAAGTCTTTACTTCTTATACTGATAGATGGAACTAAGCATTAACAATTTCTTAACCCATAGGCCAACATTAATTATAGTGTGGCATATTATAACACGAACACTAATCGTCTACCGTGTTATGAGAAGACAAGCTTATGGCCTACAGTAATTTTGAGCAGACACTCTCGCCTGACATCTAATGGAAATTGTATACATGTACATACATGCAGAGTTCTTGTATTATCTGAATTGGTATAAACTAGGAGATATGAGTTCGATTAACGTTGGTCCACAGT